>JAYDZE010541255.1:0-14553 GCA_034509125.1 Monilaria moniliformis
TTTTCGAATTTTTTGTCTACATTTTACAAATAACTTAATTACGAATTTATATATAAAATTGAAGAAAAAAATTGAAGCAAAAAATGATAAAATTATAAAAATTGAGTTGTGGCTAATTTGGGGCTGAGATAATGGTGTTGTGGCTGAAAAGTAAAATGATGACGTGACAGCTGAAAATTGAGTTGTGGCTGATTTTTTTGGGGCTGGGTTAAGTATGGCCTTATAATCCGACACTAATAACCAAACTTACCTATTCAAAAGAAATACGAAAATGCTATGAAAATTATATTCAATCCCCAAATGTTATCAATAAATTTGCATTACTATGATTAAAGCTACATGACATAGATACTTCATTCTATAACCAACAAAGTACAATTAAAAATATTACATTAAAATCAAGAAACCCAGACTAATTTCATGCAGCAATTCAAAACATATTTATCTTGTTATTACATTATAGAACATCCACGTGGATTTTCATCACTAAAGGTATCGCCCGTTCGACTTCCAAATATAGTCGAGCTTCCACTATGGTGCATCCGAGTATCAACATGATTGTCGTAGCCGTGTTTGTAATAGTTGTAGGAGGAGCCCGATGTCTGAGACGCGTAGTAGGTCGATGGGCCGCCGTAGTTGTTTTGATTGTGGTCGTGGTGACCGGTGAAATTGTGGTTCCGCATCTCCGGATTGTACGGAAATTGCCACAACTCGGCTCTTCTTCCGGTTTTCCTAACGGTTTTTAGGACTTTCTTTTGATCAGCCCAGCCGGTTGTTGTCACCTTCTGTAAGCTCATGTCTATGTCTACTTCGTCGACTCCTAAATTTCATCCGAAATTAGATTAGCTCAGTATTTATATATTTCGCACGTAATTAATTCTGAATTTGCGATCATTTAGTAAACTTAACTTTGGGTTTTTTTAGTGACTTTGAAAAAAAAAGTGAATATTTTCTAGGCCTATTTTCTTATGATGACTCACGAGCAGTGTTTTAAAAATCTGTCCGAACCGGCCGGTTCGACCGTTTCGGCAGCGAATCAGTGTAATGTCCGGTCCGGTTCGGTTATAAAAACCATCAAGCTATTGAATCAGTGAAAATCGGAAAAATCGGTCAGTTCGGCCGGAAACCGACGACCTATTGAACTGATTTTTTTTTAACATTTCTAAAAAATAATATAGTTAATTATATTTTATCATTCACCAAAAATATATATATATATATATATATATATATATATATATATATATATTTGCTGCAGTATTCCGACCCGACCAGTGGTCTGACCGATCCGACCGATTGAACCATGAACCGCCCGTCCGATTTTTAAAACATTGTTTTATCTTATAAGTAAAAATAAATTTAAAAAACAATACAAATCCTAATTAAACTCGATTAATATCTATAGATTCTAGCTCGACTTAGTAAATTACATACGTGAAAGAAGTAATTAAGAGTTGTTTAACCTTCATATAAATCTAACGTCAGAAGCATAATACAAGAAAAAATAAAATGAAATACCTTTGACCTTCTGGAGGGCTTTCTTGATCTTGCTCTCACATCCGGCGCAACACATGTGCACACGCATTTCCGTGGTCTGAGATGGGCGAAAACTATGATTAATTCTGAAATAAACCAAAAGATAATCTAATAATATCAAATTTCAAACTCGTAATTCTAAGACTCATAATAGGTCGATCCAACTCCATCGGGCCGGGCCGAACCAATTTTTCGGGTCATAAACAATGCAGCCTAGCTAGGTCCGCACTAGTTTGGGCTGGTCCATAAGTCGAAAGCTTAAATATTCGAATAAATATGCAATATAATCTAAATTTGACGGCTCTAATAATAACCACACAACCGCTTTTCCATAAAATTATGTTTTATGTTCACCATCGGAATGATAAAAGAACAAAAAGAAAACTAATACTGTATTATTTCGAAATGAATAGATACATAACATTCTAACACACACATAAATGTGTATGAGAGAGAGAGAGAGAGAGAGAGAGAGAGAGAGAGAGAGAGATTACCGTCATCTTGGTAAGATCTTGATGATCTCTTTGTTCGTTGAGCAGAGAATAGCAACTAGTAATCACTCACAATTTTGAAGGTAAACTTACGTTATATGAAACAGATCAAATTAAACAATTTTCTTGATTTATTTCCCTATATGCGTCTCTGTGTGTGTATATATAGTTTCCCAACAATCATAAAAAATTAGTACGACACCGACCTCCTCCTTCTCTTTCGCTAACGGCAAAATTAAACTAAGCTACCATAAAGTCAACAAAGAATAAAATAATACCTTATTTAATGAAAGAATTGTGAAGTTCCTAAGTAAGTAACTGTCTAGAACAGCATCAAGAGTCAAATATCAGGTTGTCAACGGGACATTCTAATTTTTTTAAAAGTTAGTAAAAGAAAATTCTATCTACGTAGATGAAAATGTAGAAATAGTATTTATTTTTATATTATTATACATTTACACACTTACACGATTTACACGAATTTGTAAATTTCTACAATAATGTTAGACAAAAAAATCGTGTAATTATCAAATTTTCATGTAGAGATTAAAATAAAAATGGCTACTATTTCCAGCAACCGATAGCTACTCCGAAATCCACTCACACACTATAACACAATTGTTGATTGGGCGATTGGTAGGCACATGGTGGGCAGCGTGGTGCCATTGCTGAAAAGCAAGTGGTATAATTGAACGTTGGAAACGGCATGTGAAGGGCGACACAAACGGATCATGTTTTCTCCACTTCTACCTCTTCAATTATTTGACTACTAATCAATATTATTTTACTCCTAATCCATTTAAATTAGTAATCAGGCTTAATTACTTATGTAATTTGAAGTACTAAATTTTATACAAATTATTGGAGTAAACAGCAAGTTTCTCCCTTTACAAATCTTTATTATAAACTCTATTAGTACATTTATTAGTTCAAGTTCCAAAATCATTCCTCACCTCTTAAGCTTGACTTTATCTTGGTTCAAAATATCTATATAAGCAAATATTAAATAGCTAAAACGATTAATTTGATCGTATCAGTAAAATACTCATACATGATTTCCATCTACCCTAAATTTTGTATTAAATTCAATATACTCTTCATTGCTGGATTAACTTGCAAAGATTAAAAAAAAAAATAGTTTTTAACATATTCCTCTAGAAAATGCATGAGTAACTCATAAAGATTTTTTTTTTTTGAGGTATATAGATCACAAAGATTATTCCCTATCTACTGCAAATTTTATTCCCCACTCAAAAAGCCAGCACAAAATGTAAAACTATATATACTATATTTCAACTTTTATGGATTCTATCAAACATCAAAGGAACAACATACGATATTATCTACTGTTCTCTTATAACTCAACCACGAAAAATCATATGCGGCAGGCTCAACCAGTGTTTTGCATCCCGGCAGCAATTCCTTTCATCGTTAAGATAAGCGTATCCTCCAAACCGGGAGCATACTCACTAGTAGGGTTGAGCTTCACGAGCTCTGCAGCCGACTTGCTCGTCTGCATCTCCTTCGAGAGATGTGGCCCCACCTTCACACTAAAGGTGGGGTCACGTATGCGCTTCATTGTGTAGATCTGGCACACATTGAGGACGCTGATATACGAATCGCGCAGCCTCAACCTCTGCCTCAAGTAGGGGTCCCCTTGAAGGAGCTTGGCATGTCCAGCAACCTTAACGACACGGATCTTATTATCTGTTACTATTATAAGAGCATATTCTTACAAATAATGATATACCTAAATAACCTTACCTTAAGGATAAGGCTCTGGGTCGCCTCGTACTTGGCCCGGAGCTGCTCCGCGAACGGCCACAGACTCTCCGGCACTAGAATCTGGTCGTACAGAGATGTGATTTCCGGATCTCCCTTAGCCAGCACCATTTCGACCAAATCTATCGTGACTCGGAAGAACGGCCACTCATTGTACATGTCGATCAACATCTGCATGTTCCATTTATCCTTCGCAACCGCATGTCTCATCGCAGCCCCAAACCCGAGCCAGACGGGGAGATTGAACCTCGTCTGCGTCCAAGCAAATATCCACGGTATTGCTCGGAGCGATTCTATCCCTCCACTCGGTTTTCTCTTCGATGGCCGGCTCCCAATGTTCATACGGCCGTATTCCAGCTCTGGCGTTGCCTGAAAACATAAAACAGAAGACAAGACACAAACGGTTTAATAGGAACCAACTCAACAAGTCTACTAGCATAATCATAGAAACAAAAGGACACTCACAAGGCGAAAGTACTCAACGAATCTCGGCTCCTCAAACACAACGGAGCGATACTCCTCCGTAGCAACGACTGCCATCTCATCCATCAACGCACGCCACTCGGGCTTAGGCGCGACGGGAGGGTTCATCCCGTGCTCTAGAGTTGCAGCCGTGTAGCGCTGCAGCGTCCTGAAACACAAGTGATCCTCCCCAAACGACTGCTCGATCACTTCCCCTTGCACCGTGACACGAAGCGATCCGTTGATGGTACCCGGCGGCTGCGACAGGATGGCGAGGTGCGTGGGCCCCCCACCCCGCCCCACGGTCCCTCCTCGGCCGTGAAACATCGTCAGCTTCACTCCGAACTCCTTCGCCACCTTCACCAGCTCCTCCTGAACCTTGTACAGCTGCCAAGCCGCGGAGAGGCGGCCGGCGTCCTTCCCCGAATCCGAGTACCCGATCATCACTTCCTGCTTACCGTCGATCCTGCTCCGGTACCAGTCTATCGAGAAAAGCCGAGCAATCGCAGCGGGCGCGGCCTCGAGATCGGCGAGCTTCTCGAACAGCGGGACGACCCTCAGTGGGCTCTCGATGCCGCATTCCCTTTGCAGAAGCTCGACAGCGAGCACGTCGGATGGAGCAGTTGCCATCGAGATAATGTACGCGCCAAAACTGTTCGAAGGGAGCTCTGCAACGACACGAAATGCGTCCATAACCTCGGATATCTCATCGGTTTTGGGAAGATCTGATCCGAACAGGGGACGCTTGCCACTGAGTTCGGACAATAGCCACGCCTGGCGACGCTCCTCCGACCACTCCTTGTAAGATCCTATCCCAAGGTGGCTAGTGATGGCGTCCAAAACATCGGTGTGCCTGTCGGCCTCCTGCCTGATGTCGAGCCTCACAAGCGAGAGACCAAACGTCGAGACTTGCCTCATGAAATCTAGCAGAGTCCCCTCGGCTATAGCGCGGTCACCACAAGCACAGAGTGATCTGTAACACAGCTCGAGAGGCTCCAGAAACTACATCAAACACGTCAACAATCGCAGTTAATCATCAACTACGGTAAAAGCAACCAGAAACAGAGTGGAAACAGAGTGGTTAAGGTATCTCTGATTAGGAAACCTCTTCGACATCTGTGTAAGTCGACTCCTTGTCGACATCAGTCGTCCCACTCGCTAGCAACTGGCGAGCTTGTTCTCTTGTATGATAGAGTCTGTCCCTCACGACGCCAAGAATCACGCGGTAAGGCTCGTTTGCCGGGATTTCCTTCCAGAACTCTGAATAAAACAAGTCATGGAAAGTGGTAGAATGAATTCATAGCAACAGAAACTAACACAAAATTACAAAATTGCAACTTGATTAAGCAAAATTAGGTTACCAATATAATGTTTCGCCTCCCTCTTAGTCGACCGGTGAAGCTCGTCTGCACGTGCACGAAGCTCCTCGTTGCAACGCCACATTGAGAGCTGTTGGAAAAGCAAATGTTCATACTGATTTAATACAGTTTCATCAAAGATTCAAGAACTGCAAAAGGTGAGAAAATGAAATACTATTTCTTGCCTCAAAAATGAGATCTTCTATCTGTGAGAAATACAAATTAGCAGCCATCATCCTAGCAAGTAAACACACATCTCTTGTAACTTCCGGAGTCACCCTCGGATTGCCTGCCAATTTTTCACATAAGTCAATTTGACATGACACGAAAACACAACAGCAAAAACTATATCACCAAAACAACAAGCAATAATAAAAGGAGGAGTACCATCACGATCCCCGCCCATCCAGGAAGAGAACTGGATGAGAGGGGCATTGTAGGGGACGCGCTCGTGTATGCCAATGTTACTCAGAGCAGTGTCGACACGCCTCAAGAACTTTGGCACTCCCTTCCAAATCGTCTCGTGGAAGTAACTCATCCCCGCTCTCATCTCATCTTGAGGAGTCGGAGGGCTCCTCCTGATCTCATCTGTGCGAAATGCAGCTTGTATCTGCACGAAGACGATTAGCAAGACGCACTAAATACAGTAAGGAATATCGAGCATGATTTATACCTCTCTTTGCAAGGCCTCGTCCAGCTCCTGCTTGTCATCGGGGGTGATATCGTTGGCATTCAACTGAGTCAAGCAGCTTCGAATCCTCGCATGCTTTTGAAGCAGAGATCTCCGGATTGACTGAGTAGGGTGAGCCGTTAGCACTAAATCGACGGTTTGATTCTTCAAGGCTTGGAAGATCTCTTGGGGAGACTTGTGCAACTGCTCCAGCAGCCTCCGGAAGGTCTCTTCAATATCGGATTCCGTTGCAGCCAAGGCCTCGTTGGAGAAGTTGCGTTTCTTCAACTTGATCCTGCGCCGGCACGCAATCTGGACTTCCTCGGCGAGATTGGCTAAGCTGAGCATGTTGGAGAAGGCTTTTGCAACGACGATGGAATCACCCGCGTCTAAGCTAGTCAGAACTCTTCCGAGCTCTTCGAGTTTTTGTGGCTCGCGTTGGGCTTCGTACTCTGCTGAAAGATCGTAGCATTCTTGAACCTAGTCCAATTTAAACCAAAACGGTTTACAAATTTCTCAAATTAAATCTTCAATTTGAGCACCCTCAACGCCGAACGAAAATACTCAATTTTAGCAACTAATCAATATTCTTCCCCAGATAAAAACAAAACTTTAGTTGAATCATACCATCAAAAACCAGCACGGCTAAAAAAAATCCAATTTATTTTGTTACCGTTTCTCTGATTTGGTGGCCATGCAAATCTTGAAGAATGTCGAGAAAACGATCGAGTAGCAGAGCGTCATATTCAACCAGCTTATCATCTTCCGAAACTTTCTCTGGTGCCAATAGCCTCAGCTGCGCATCAATTGATGTCGTCTTCTCTACACCTCTCCTCATTTCTCTCTCTAGATGTACGTATGTATATGCACTCAAGCTCTCAAAGAAACTGCCCGTTAAACGGTTCGACAATAGCTTAGAGAACTGCAGATTATTTGTAGAAGACAAAGTCACGGAAAAGGAGAGAGAGAAAGGATTGTTTCTTCTTGAATCCGTACTTCAGCGCCTAAGGGAGTATTTAGTTATTTTTCATATTCCTTGCACTATTTATATAGGAATATTCTACGGTTCATGCTATATTCAAATTTCGGAATTTGCTGTTACTTTTTTTTTTCTTGGTTCAATAGGATTAGGAGAATTTAATACCTTTTTTTTTTTTTAATTGTGTAAATAAGTATGGCATGCTCCTAGTTTGATTCCCGTTAGGATTTATGTACTGTTGTACTTATTGATAAGCACGACTAACATTCATGAAGTAAAATTTTATTATTAGGATACGGGCTTTACCCTTAATTAGTAGGCAAAATTTTCACTTTTTATTTATATTATTTTTGCTTTATCAAAAATATCATAAATTATATGAATATCAATTAAAACATGAACTACTCTAATTTATCTAAGTTCTCTTGAATTACTGAAATTATAAATTAAAGTCTATCGATAATTAATGAAAATACATATTCCAACTCTAGAATATCTATTTGACTCGCCAATCATGGTGAAATTATAATTTAATTTTATTAAAAATGACTTGGCTGTAATGGATGGTGAGTACTGGGTATGGAGAGGGTCATATTATTTTTAATAGTTTACTTATAATTCCATCAAGCGAGTCACGTCGATATGTAATCGAAAAATGATACCATAGCATTTTTTTATCTTACCAGTAACTCACGACTTATTGATTTTTTATAATTTAAAACACTTTTTATCAAATAAAAATGATACAAGATTTAAAGTGATTATTTTCTTCATAATGATCATTGTTTTTATTTGTAGTTTTGGTAATCATATTCATACATCTAAATACAATTATATATAAAATGTGAAATTGAAATCTAGAGATCACGACCATGGGCATAATAATAAACTATATAAATTCAATTATTCCATCCCACTTTACGACAGCATATACTCTGAGATTGGCGCCAATAAAGCTTAATTAATATGCACATTTGATAATTGTTATTAGAATATTTGAAATAACGCTAAGCATATGATTCTGTCAAGCATAACATTTGATATCTGTATAGGCGACTTACTTGAATATTTATAACATGCTAATGTTATCCCACTAAAATGAATAGATTATAAATGACAATATGCATATATAAATGTTGTAATTAATGTTAACCTTTTTACCCATAACATAAGAAAAGGTGCTATTGATAGAATATCAGCATTTCATGTATAATTTAAATTGAATCATTAATATTCTAAATGATAGCAGCCATATGATTAAAAAAAAATAACAACCTTCAACTTAACTAAGTACATGATTGTATATACACACAAACACACACCACAACTGATTGATACAACTCTCTTAGAACAACTCCAAAGATTTATAAACACCATTTTGGTGCGAGTTTACCACCAAAATTAAAATAATCTAAAATTAATACTTGATCAATCTTGTGCAAAAGAACCTCACTAATTGGAATTTATATATCACAACAAATTACTATTGAACCTAAATTCTAATCTCTCTCTCAAAAAAAAAAAAAAAAACTTCAAAAATAGAAATGTACAGTTTTTTTCTCTTTTCTTTCACTATCCCTACCTTTTGCTGCCTATTTCGCACGGAACAAACTTACCCTGAGGTGCAGATCCCCACTGCCTCCGATGAACTCGCAAATGAGCTTGTTGCCTATTCCCGCCAAATTCGCTCTGCAGATGGCTTTCCACACTCCACAATAGTTCACTCTACCATCTCTCCACGACGTGCACTTCGTCTCAAACTTCCTCCCTTCCAGATCCACGAGCACCATCGTCTCCGGGAGTTCGATTTTGTGGGACCTGACCACATGCGCCGGGATGTACTTTTGCGACAGCTAAAAACAAAAACATCAAGCAAAATGTAGAAGAAGACGTATAAATCAACGTATCGTATTGTATCGATTAGGTCAACTTACCATCTCATTCGCTCTCTTATCCCTCACATCCGTCACGAAGTAAGGGTTCGGGGCAGGCAACCCCCCCCCTCCCCCCCCCCCGCCCTCCCCGGATTTGAAAATCTCCACACCGTAGAAATCCTGCTTCTTCTTCCTCCTTCCACGGCGTGCTAGCACCGTCCTTCCCAGCTAGTGCAATCACGAACGACTATGCACGACGCGTTATTTAACTAAAGATCGACATGGTAAGAAATCGGAAGGGAATAGAAAGTAGAACTCGCCATCCACCACCTTCTCCTATCGTTTTTTCGGAGGCTTCTCATCAACGCCGTCAGCAGCTTCTACATCCTCAGTCTTCACTTCCGTTTGCACATCCGGCCATTTCGATGTCTTAACCTTGAGATGCTCGATTCCGTCATCTTCACGGCCGGAGGGACCGATAACTTTGAATCGAGCACACCTTGAGAAGAGGATTGGTAGAATAACACATGACCCCTTTCAATCATGTTATCTTCTACAAATTTCACCCAACCATCTGTAAAATGCCAACCATCACTCAATTTTTCTATCTTGAGGTGCCACAGATTGTTAGTACCGTCACGCAGAACCATGTCTTGCGGTTCAGCTCCCTGAATCGAGTCAGCAAAGATTGAGGGAACTATCTGAAAACACGTGCCTTAAAACACAGATATTCATAGATAGCAAACACTATAATCAGCAAGCAGAAAAGTATTTTGAGTTCACCTATGCCATATGCATCTTTGTGCAAACCAAATAATTCAAATACAGTGAAATAGAGCAAACAAAGGATGAGGGAATTATCTAAATACATGAGAAATTCGATTAGCATAGATCAGAAACAGAAGACTCTGGCCCTCTACTTATAAAAAAACTTGATATTTTGTATTCTCCCATACAAAGACTTTCAGCAAGCAGAAAGGCATTCGCATCTTTGGGCAAACCGGAAAGTAGGAATAAAGTGAAAACAAGAATGAGTGAACTATCTGTAAACGTATGCTGTTAGAGTAACATATAGAAGAAACATATGCCTCCACACGTAAAATAGAAATTTATTGTAATTTTTCCAAAATATACTCAAAAAAGAAAAATTATATTCAGCAAACAGAATAGTATTTTCATCTACTATATGCCACACACATCTTTGTTCGAACTAAAAAATATGAATAGAGTGAGGAACTATCTCAATACACGTAAAATTAGATTAATAGAGAAAAGAAACAGAAGCCTCTATAAAATTAAATTCTTTTTTGTATTTTCTTATATAAACACTTACAGCACCAAAATTCACAGAAAGCCAAAACTACAATTAGCAAGTAGAAAAGTATTCTCAGCAATTTGATGCAATGTGCATCATTGTATGAACCAAGAAATATGAGTTTCTGTAGACAATAGTTGGTTTAAAAAGAAAAATAATTATACTCATCTATCAAAACTTCTCACATCTACATGAAAATTGAAGTATTTCTAACAAAGAATTGATTTTGCCTACCAAATCGACACTAAGGTTTTTAGTATCTGTAAAATTTTTATTATAACAATAAATAGGCAATTCTGCGAAAAGAGATAATTTAATGTAAATCTAGAGAAGCATCTGAAAAACACTATCATGTAATGCAACAAAGTACAAGAATTTGTTATTATATTATAATTATTTATCATTTCAATAACTGCCATATAGTGTGCATATTGATAATTACCATTATAAAACACAATAAAATACTTTCAGAAATAAATAGCGTGACATTCAGTGCAAACCATTGGAGTTCAAAACACTTTTAGTGCAGAAGCTGCACTGTTTTGGTGCAGAAACTGCACCAAATTAGTGCAAATCATTGAAGTTAGTTTAATGTTAAATTGTAAGCATTATTTATTACTATTAAAGTCAGCATCTTTTTCATACTCATCATTCACTCTTTATCTTTATCAAATTACATGAAAATCACATAATAGTAACTGTAAGTTAAAAAAAAAGGTTACATTTATGCTTGTTATAGATCTTTTTTTTTCCTTCATTACTTTTACCATTAATTTTGTTGTTCAATTTAGAAGATTTTCCAATTTTCAATGCATGTCCCTTAAAGTAAAATCTTTGCATTTACACTCATAATTTATTAATGACATTAAATATGTTTAAGTTTTATAGATTGCTCATTCTAATTTGTTTCTTAATTGCATTTATATTGTCACATTGTAGTAAATTGGCACCCCTTAAACAAAATTTGATATGGAGTAAAGGCAGTGGCATCCGAACACAGCAAAGCAAGACAGCAATATGCGAAGGGGGTGGGAATATGGTGGAATATGGGCGCAAATATACAAATGAAAAGGGAACACACGAGCAATATGGACAAACTATGAAATTAATGATTGAAACGAGAACAAAGAACAATCCTCTACGAATCCACGGATCACATCCGATTTCTAAACAATGGTCATCGACGCCTTCCTCTCTAGCTAAGGGGGTATTTATAACACAAGACTCAATACTCCTAATACTATTATAACTCGAATTACTTGAAGATAAACTAAGGAAATTACAGATAAACATAAGACTCCTACTAACATAAGACAAAGGACTCCTAATAACAAAAGACTACTGATGACTCGAGAAAACCTAACATACTACGCTTCTTCACACACAGCCTCAGCAGACCCTGCGGGCACATCCGCGCGCGATCTATATGAAACAAAATTTCTGGATTCGCCGCTAAATGGACTTACAACACCTCAAGTGTAGTACTTATGTATATTCCTACAAAAGTTTGGGTCACGACTATCCAACTTACAATAGAACAAAATCTAAAAAACAAATTAACAGAACAACAATACACATAAATAATATTAAATAGGACAGATAAAATGAAAATATTACTATATATTATAAAAAAAAATGAAGCAACGAAAGAAAAGAGCACACTGTGCACCAAAACTTATATTGGAGAATGCTGAAATGGTATAAAGCAAAAGATAAAACAAAAGGAATGAGCACACTACATTTGGCAATGGACGTCTGCAAACGTTTCGTGTACCCCCACGCGTCGCCATCTAAAATCGACCACTTCACTAAATAATAGCAAAGCCAAAAATAACATTAAATAAGGAAGATTTTGGCTGCAGAAAATGAAAAAATGGAAAGAAACAAAGAGCCATTTTATAGGTCAGAAAGAAAAGGCATTTCGGGTATGCGTTCAATGTGATATAAAGGCTATCCACTAAAAATCGGACATTATAAAGATTACTATTCTCCAATAATAGTTAGATTTCCATTTAGAGTAAACAATAACTAGCACTGATATCATGCATTTGCTAAGAGAGACTCCTCCGATATCACTAGGCTCACACCATTCCACTTGTATCCTATGCAACCATTCTCTAGAATTTAGTATGCCTCTATCTTTACTCTTGCAATCAACAACCTTGTACATGTTATGTAGTATGTACCTCATCCGACCTATGGTTTCCTTCCCTAGCATACTCATGCAATCGAATTAGAGTTGGACTTTCCTTGAACCCCATCTATCTATAGCTTAAAGTTGATACATGTGAACCTCTTCGCATAACTCCGTAATCACCCTTTCTCCACAACCTATATTTAGACATGTAGTTCTTACATCCAAAACAACTAAGGCCTCTTTGTGTCTACACTATTACCTAAGTGAATGCACAAGTGAATGCACATATAGACACACATAATCAAAACTTATTATTATGTTTCAAGATTTTGTAATAAAATGAATGAGAGTCTTGTTTCCATGGTTTTCAACTACTTCCATATTTCATTGCCACATGAGTTGATGTTCATTCCCTCAAGCTCATACATAATTGGTACAAACTTTTATCCTTATCTGAATCAAACTTGGTTCAACTTCTAAAGTATAACTAAATGGTATTATCCATTTAATTTTCACAACCAGCATCAAATAATACCACGAGAAGTTGGATCATTTCATTGTGAAAAACGTGTGCCTTAACTTAGGGAATGGAACTACAAATGCATCAAAATGAAAGATTATTCAAATCCATATCATGTATTAGACATGTCATTAAAGATTCACTTCAAACTTAATAATGGCAATCGAGAAATGGTTAAAATACATGTATTGAGAAACCATAAGCCAAAATTGGAGAGTGGTAGATTACTTTTCCTTAATTTGATTCTGTGTTTCAAACTTGTATTACTTCACAGATAGTGAAGATTATAATAGTGTGCTTACTGCATTTAGTGCAAAACCCAAGCAACCAACCAAGCAGAGATTGGAGAATTCCTAACAATACATTTTTTATTTTTTAGAGACCCCAATATAAATAATATGCTTCTGACATAAATATGATATGCTGTTATTGCCATAAAGAAAATCAAGAAATAAATAATTTACCATTTTATGCTTTTACCAACCAATCACTGACATTTTCTGGAATAAATTCATTAGTATAATCTTCCAAAAAAAGATAAAACACAAATTTCTATAATCAAAAGAATGGATTAAAATGATGGATATTACCAAACTCTCCGAGCTGATTTACAGTAAATGGAACTCGAAGAATAATGTGATATTCAACATTTGGGTTTCCCATAACCTGATTTTGATTCTGTTAAGTGAAGAGTAAAGTTAAATCTTGATGAAACAGATGAAGAAACAGCTCAATCAAAATTAGAAAAGGAAAAAAAGGAGAGTTTACTTCATAGTTGGCGTGACTCCATGAGCACAGCACAGCTGATTTTCCAGGTAAATCTGAAATTGAGCCAAAATTATCAACTCAACTCGAAGAGTTTTTGCTAATGAGATTGATTTTACACCTATATTTAAACCTTAAAAAATTAACAGTCTTTGCTTATCGCCGCGTAATATTCAGTAATTTATAGAGGGAATCGTAAAATTATTTTATGAATTTAATAATATTTGAGTCATATTCCTTTTTGGGGTGTGCCAATGTACTTGAGTCGTTTTCTTTTTTGGCAAAAGTTAGGCATTTTAATCCCTAATTAACATTTATTAATTACACCTCTTATTACATTTATTACTTACTGGCTTTTTTTTTTGTTACGGGCGAATTTGAGATTAAAATTTTCAATATGGGAACTTTTTTTTTTTTTAACTTCCGAAACTAGGAAAAACGCTTGATTATCAAGCGTCTATGTATTAGTTAGACGCTTGATAATCAAGCGTCTGGGTGGACGCTTGATAATCAAGCGTCTACCCCTGATTCCTTTTAATACCCCAAATCCAAGCATTCTCTTTCACATTACACTTGTGATATAATCGGGAGTATTTGGAGTAGCTGGAAAACCGCAACTGATTGGCCAAAAAATTGTGAAAGGTATGTGATTCGTTTCTATCTT
>JAYDZE010541266.1:0-14550 GCA_034509125.1 Monilaria moniliformis
CTTTGCTTTGCTTCGTACTTCTTCAGACATGAAGCATGATGTTTCCACATCGCTGTGGTGCCATTTAGCTTTGGATCGGCTGCAATCAGTATTCCACACCTTTTGCATTTTCCTTTTTGAGACTTTACTGAAGGGTCCCCTACTTCAATGAAGACTTCAGTGAATTCAGTCCAAATATCTGATCTCTCTTTAACTTTTCGCTTCTTTGGATTTTTCGTTTCCTTTTCAATTGTTGTAGTAGGTTTCTCTAATTCCTGTATCTCAACATCTTCCAATATATCGTCATCTGGATCTAGCCTATTGCTAGCTTGACCCTGAGTAATAGATTCAGAAATATCCATCTATTTCATAAAAAATAGCAAATGACAAAAGACACCCCTTATCAATAAATGTGCTAAGCTAACAGTAAGCAAATACTAAATTAAGTATTTGCTAAACTCGACTTACTTGGAGATAAACATAAGTTACATAACTGAACTAGAATTTAAAAGAACTAAAACAAAGATAGCTAAACTAGGCATGGATCTGAGACAAAAACAAAATCAATGTTGCTAAAGAACAGCCACAGTAATTACTAAAACTAATACTCGAAAGATTAGGCTCCAGAAAGTATCTGCTCGACAATTACTTGATCCTTGTGCTTGATTTATTTTACAAAGTTGGTATTTCTGACAGAGACTAATTTGCAAATTTATTACCTATTGACATGTTATAACTTTCATTGCCAATAGGTGATGAACTTATAATTACATCCAAATCTATAGCTTCAAAGCTCAAATTTAGCTTCATATTTTGTCTAATCAATAATCATCGGAAGGCTTGTCATTTTTTCTGTGTAGACATCTTTTATTATCTGTGCGAAATGTAGAGAGGTGTAGATATTGGTTCCAGAGAACAATGAAAAGCCAATGAATCAGAAAAGCAGGGTGAAGTTCAAAGTAATGAGCCTAAAAGTGAAGGAAGAAATGGGCCTGAATTGGTTTGTCACCTTCCTATTTTTCTTGAAAAATGGCAGTATAGGAATATTGGATAGAAAGAGCTTTAGCCTATTGTGAATTATTTCTATATGTCATGCATAGATACACATTTGAACTCATTCAGTTTTCTGGAGAAAATGCTTGTTTTGTTGAATGAAGTCTCACAGTTCGATGAGCACAAGGATAATTGTGAATTATTTCTATATGATGTTCTGATTTTGTTTCAACACAGTTCGATGAGCACAAGGATCAAGTAATTGTCGAGGATGATAAGCATTGGTTCGCTTTTGCAATGATGCTAAAATCTGGAAGGAGAAAAGGAAGGGAGGCTCTGTCCTGAACTACATTTCGGACCATCACTAAGTGCTATTAAGAACATAAAACTTTTCCCCTCACCCTCAGTGCCCTCACTATCCCAACGTCAACGCCAATCAGGCAATCACCAAAAAGAAAAATCACAGACATTGATTTCAAGGCAACGCGAAAAACCTGGAAGTTGGCGAAGGAGGACTGGGCGCCGGAGGCCCGGAGTCAGCGGACTCGATTTGCGAAGCCGCGGAGGAAGAGAGAGGAGCTGGGGAGAGAGTGTTTCGCAGACATGGTGTGTGCGTTGCAGTGGCAGAGAAGAGAAGACTAGAGAAGAGAATTAGGGATTACTTGATTTTAGGCATTTTAGGGCTGAAAATGAAAATAAAAAAATAGTATAATTAAATAATTTAAATTGAATTTTTTAATCGATTCCCTCGGTTACAACGAACAGTTATCGGTTCTAACCGAGAACCGAATTAATAAAATCACCCTAACCGACACCGAACCGTACCCAAAAATAACGGTTATCGGTTAATCGATAACCGACGTTAATCGGTTAGGTTATCGGTTAACCGATAACCGTTTAAGCACCCCTAGTCACAGTAGACTGTGATACTCGTTGGCATACTCAGAAACACGTTTAGATCCAAAGGAAGCTTCTGAGCCATACAAGTTCCTTTGTAGCTTCTGAAGCAGCTAAATATTCAGCTTCCATGGTGGAGTCTGCGATACATTTCTATTTCACACTCCTCCATGTAATGGTTCCACCTCCTAAGGTGAACACATAGCCTGAGGTAGATTTTCTCGAATCCCGATCAGTTTGAAAATCTGAATCGGTATAACCCAAAGGACACAACTCGGATGCCTGGTAAACTAGCATATACTCTTTAGTCCTTCTTAGGTACTTGAGTATATTCTTTACCGCAGTCCAGTGTTCTTGTCCTGGGTTAGACTGATATCTTGCTACCATGCCAATGGCAAACCAAATATCAGGCCTCGTACAAAGCATAACATACTTAAGACTTCCAACTGCCGAAGCATATGAAATCTGTCTCATCTCCTCAATCTCACTTTGTGTCTTTGGACACATTTCTTGAGACAAGGTAATTCGGTTCTGAAAAGGTAAGAACCCCTTTTTGGAATTCTACATGCTAAATCTCTGAAGTACGGTACAATGTAGGATTCTTAAGATAAGCACAACATTCTTTTCTGGCGATCTCGGATTACCTTGATCCCAAGAATGTGCCCAGCTTTTCCCATATCCTTCATTTCAAATTGTGTAGACAACCACCGTCTTACATTTGATAACATCTACTTGTTGTTTCCAATCAAAAGGATGTCATCTACGTAAAGGATCAAGAAAACCACATTTCTACCTTCAACCTTCTTATAAACACAGCTTTCATCAGGGCACTGCTCAAATCCATAGGACTTGACAGTTTGACCGAAACACATATTCCATGATCTAGATGCTTGCTTGAGTCCATAAATGGACTTCTTAAGCTTTCAGACCATGTGTTCCTTGCCCTTGACTACATATCCCTAGGGTTGTTCCATGTAGATGGTCTCCTGAAAACTTCCATTATGGAAAGTTGTCTTGACGTCCATCTGCCATACTTCCCAATCATGTAGGCTGCAATAGACAAAAGGATTCAGATCGACTTAACCATAGCGACAGGTGAGAAGGTCTCATCGTAATCAATACCTTCTCTCTGGGTATAACCATATGCCACTAGCCTTGCCTTGAAGACTTTCACCTTCCCGCCAGGTCCACGCTTACGCTTGTATACCCACTTACTTCTAATGGCCTTGCAGCCTTTGGGTAGGATACTAAGATCATAAACATCCTTGTCTATCATTGATTGCAGTTCGGATTCCATCGCCTCTTCCCAAGAGTGACTATCTGGATCCTCTAATGCTTCTTTGTAGTTCCAGGGATCTGATTCATTCTGGTTAGGTACTAAGTCCGAAGACTCTCCTACACCAATGAATCTGTCGGGTTCTCTAGTAACCCTCCCACTACGACGAGGCATTACAAATTGAGGTGTAGAAGTTGTTGTTGTAGTGTTGTGTTTTCTTGAATAATTGGTGTTATAGTTTCTCTTATTTCGTCAAAAGCAACCATACTGCTGGATATATGATTCTTTACATAGTCTTCTTCTAAGAATCTGGCATTCGTGCTGATGAATACCTTCTTGTAGAAAGCTATTTCCAGCGCATATCCCCAAAACGAAATGGGTAATCGAGCATAACTCATCATCGATCGAACCATCTCAAGGAGCGTTTGATTCATTCTTTCAGCTATGCCGTTCTGTTGAGGTGTGCCAGGCGAAGTCAATTGGGATTGAATTCCCGCTTGAGACAAGTAGTCCAAAACCTCATTGCTAAGATATTCACCTCCACGGTCAGACCGTAGACACTTGATTGTTTTACTATGAAGCATCTCCACAAGTGCTCTGAATTTCTTGAATTTCTCAAAGGATTTTGACTTGTGGCGCATCAAATAAACAAATCCTTCTTTCGAGTAATCATCAATAAAAGTGATGAAATACTGAAAACCTCCTCTAGCTTAAGCTGATATTGGACCACATACATCAGCATAAATGAATTCTAGTGCTTCCTTGGCCCTATACCCTTTATCTTTAAAGGTTCTCTTGGACATCTTGCCTTCTAAGTAGGATTCGCAGGTTGAAAAAGGTTCTATAGATAGATCCTTAAGTGGACCTTGATCCACCAACCTTTGGATCCTCTTAGAATTGGCATGTCCAAGTCTTAGGTGCCATAAATACGTTTCATTCATTGTAAAAGAAGAAAACTTCATTTTTCTTGAGGAAGTTTATGTGTTATTACACTCTTTTACTGCTGTGGGAGTTGAATTTACTATGGTATATAAGTTATTTTGCATTGTACCACGACAGATAAACGAACCACATTTCTCAATAATGTAAGCATCTTTAAATAAAATTGAATATCCTTCAGAAACTAGTTTAGAAACAAAAATTAAATTCCTTCTAAACGAAGGTACAAGAAAAACATTATTTAATACCAAAATTCTATCACTAGAAAACTGTAAATAGATAACTCCCACTGCAATGGCCGCCATTCTCGTGGCACACCCCGAGCTGGATATAAATCTCGCCTTCATGTAGTTGCCTTGTCACCTGCATTGAAGTAGGATCAGAGCAAACATGATCAGTGGCTCCCGTATCCACTACCCACGAATGGGTAGAAACGGCCGCTAAACATGATTATACTACATAGGCTGTGTGCATACCTGAGCCATTGCCATTCTTTAGGAGTGGACAATCCGGCTTTCAATGCTCTTTCTTGCCGCAATTAAAATATCTTCCAGTTTGTTTCTTAGCATTCACCTTTTTCTTGCCCTTCCCTTTATTAGGGGCCACAAATGCCTTCTCATTTTTTGTTCTTCCCCTTATTGGGCTTAAAGCCTGAGGAAGAAGGAGTAGCTACAATCAGGGCTTGCCTAGTCTGGGCCATGAGGCCCTCTGCCGACTGCAGTTCTGTCAACAACTCATGCAATGAATAGTTTCTTTTATTCATATCGTAATTCAGCCTGAACTGTTGATAACTTGCAGGTAGACTTTGAAGGATGATATCTATTAGGGATTCTGGATCAATTGATCCACCCAAAATTTCTATCTCATTGAGGTAGCCCATCATCTCGAGGAGATGGTCCCTCACAGATGAGGCTTCCTTCATTGTCTTATTCATTACATTCCGGATTGCCGTTGACTTGACAGCCGATTATGCGTTCCGAAAAGGTTTCCAAGGTTTAGCATCATGTCAGCGGCTGTATGCATAGCTTGATGCTGATGTTGAAGTACATCTGACATAGAAGCTAAAATATAGCACTTCGCCATCTCATTAGCTTTGCGCCACTTGTTATATGCTTCCTTAACCGCATTCGTTGCAGAATTGGCAGGTACAAGAGGACAAGGTGTTTCCAAAACGAACTTTATGTCATCACTATTAATACTATATCCAGATTGTGTTTCCAGTCTACATAATTTTAACATTCGAATTTGTTTTCTTTTAGAATTGAAGTGAGAGCATTGAACGACATTGTTTGTAAAATAGACTAAGAAGAAAATTAAACTATAATCACATAACATGCTTGATACATAGATTGCAAAAATCATAAAACAATTCATGCATCTCACAACAGTTAAACAGGTTTAAAGCATGTCACTAAGGTGGTCGAAATTCAAACAGGGTTAACAAATAAAATTGGTCATATAATTAGATAGACCAGAGACCACTAAGGTGGCATGGCTACCAATTATACCTAAGCTCATAGCATAATTTTTACCACTTAGAATTCCATTTCTATTTTGATACTCCTTCTAGAGAATGTTGTACGCCACTAACAAAATTCTAAGTTTTTAAGACAATCTACTCGTATGAACTTATAATTCCTTGGGAATTTAGCTCCCACTAGGATGGGTCGGTAAAAACTTAGAAATTACTTCATAAATAGACCCAATTATGGAGACCATACACAACCCCTTTACATTTTGATAAAAATTATCCAAACCGGATAATTAAAAAATAATATAGAAAGATTTGATGAAATCTAAAAGATTATATTTTTCAAATCCTAACAACTAGATAAATCATATCTTATCAAAAGATAAGATATGATCATATCTTCCAAGATAAACTTAAAGATACACCATATCTTATTGATATAAACTCAAAAAAGATATGATATGATCTTGGATAGATTTCAAATCTATACAAGATCTCTACCAAATCGTGGCCGCTCGTCGCCGTCGCCGTCACCGCCGCTCTCACTGTCTGTCCGGAAATACGGCGCAGCGCACCAAATGGCTCGGACAGGCCGTGGCACACACCACCCAGCCGCTTGCCGCCCAAGACATGCGCACAGCGCACGCCCAGCACTCGCCCAACGCCTGCCTGGGCCCGACTGGCGTCCGCCAGCGCCCCTTAAGCGCCTGGCTGCGCCCGCCTGTGCCCGTCTGGCGTCCGCCTGCTCCCGCCAGCGCCCGGTCACGCCTGCCCGTCGCTCGCCAAGGCTCGTGGTGCCGCATGCGGTGTGCCTCTGCACCTGTGCGTACGGTACCAGCAGCCCTTAGCCGACGAGGCAAGCGAGCTGTTGTCGGGTGGGGCTCCACGACTCTATGTCGTGGCCCGGATCCGATCATCATCTCGTTCTTCGTGTTCTTCATCTTTGATTACAAATATAAAATATCAACGAAAAACAGATCTTAATCTACTACGGTCAACCCTAGTCGGTTTACAATTATTGAAAAACAAAGACAATAAAAAACAACAAGCATTTTTTTCAAGCAATTCATTAACGAATATCAAGCAAGGAAAATCAGGAATTAAATACAAAATTTTTCTTATATCAATGCCTAGATCCGGCTCTGATACCAATTATTGGGATTTGAATGTTCCATTGAATGAATCCCTACCCAAGATATACTAGGATAATATAAGAAAATTCTTTTCATACATTTAATTAACCTACATTTCTAGACCGCAAGTAAGAACATGCAAATCAAGGAATTAAATCCTAAAACATGCTTCTAGTTGGTTTTAGTGTTTTGCCTTTTGAATCTCCAAAGATTCGACGTTGGCTTGCTCCTTCTACACCTGATGTGAATGAATCCAACCTTAGAACTTATAATATGTTCCCTACTCCTAGATTTAAATATTGTGGTCGAACAATTTCTATCAAACCTACAGGACTTGAAAGAGAAAGAAGAAAACAAAAAGACTTGGTTCGGAAACCTAGAATTTTCGAAAATAATGTAGTGTGTGTACTAGTGTATTTTCAAAAATTGCAATGTAGGAAAAGTGAGTTCTCTTCATTCTTTTCTCCTATATATAGAGTTGTAATGGGCTAGATTAGGGATCCAAGAAAATTTGGACTGGGCCTCCCTGTTGGACTTTACTAATTAAATTGAGCCGCAATTTAATATAAGCCCAACATAATATTAATTTGTACCATTATAAAAATTAATATTGACTTACCCATCCAAATTCAAATTACAGAAAATCCAAATTCAAATTACAGAAAATCTGGGCTTCCTTTTAGATTAATTTATTTCCCGTGTTTAACATTCTAATATCCATTAATTAATTTAAACATGCTGTTTGTTTTAATTAATTAATATCATTTACCAAGAGTGGTCCAGTTCAAAACTTTATTTATTATACTCTGGAATAAATTTCAGGCCGGTCGGGCATCCGTATAATAAAACCTTTATTGAACTTCTCTTGGGGATATTATCAACCAGGACTCTCTCGGGACACGATTCAGTGCAATAATAATTCTAGCACCTTCTAGTCATTAATTACCACTACCCAAGATATCAGGATTATTGGGCTACGAAAAGCCCACACCAATTGAAAAATCAAAGCAGTTTATAATCAATAATGTATGTCCAATGTTATATACAAACATTATGAAATAAACATCACCGAGGCCTCGTCTTTCAGTAATCAGTAAGAAATACTTATCTCCCGTGAATCCTTTCAGTGCTATACCACACCAGTGTCTTTCGTTTACCAAGGTTATTAAACGTTGGACTGACACTGCAACCTTTCACGATAGATGGTCAAAGTTTATCTAGCTTGTGAAACTTATTTTTCTTTTGCAAGAAATCGACTGAGCAACCTTCAGTGATAACCTGATCACCACTCAGTCTATAATGCAAAAGCCATAGACCATCTGCTTAATCATAATAAATAAATAATATGAAAAGCAAAACAATGCGACATAATAATAATCTTCTCATAAATTGGGATCTTGGTTTTACAAATACAAAGCAGCTCAAAGCTTGCTTTTCAGTATATACCCTAACAATCAACTGAAAGCTTACTTTACAGTATATACCTTAACAATCTCCCATTTATACTAAAAAACAAGCTTTCGAGTACACACACTGCCTATTTCTCCCACTTATACTGAAAGCAGGCCTTGGTGATCGATACATCTGACTCTCATCATTTTCAGATGACGAGTAAACGTGGAGTCGGGTAGGCTCTTAATGAAAGGATTTGTGAGGTTCTCTTCTGATGCAATCTTGGTCACCTCAATGTCTTATCTGCGCACTATATCCCGAATGACGTGATTCTTCCTCTCTATGTGTTTGTTGGCCTTGTAAGCCCATGGTTCCTTTGAGTTTGCCACTGCACCTGAGTTATCATAATAAATTGTGATGCTCTTTGGCATTACTCGAAATTATGTTAAGTTCCATAAGGAAGCTTCTGAGCCACACAGCTTCTTTGCAGATTCCAAAGCAGCCACATATTTAGCTTTCATGGTGGAGTCTGCGTTACATTTCTGTTTCTCACTCCTCCATGTGGTGGCTCCACCTCCTAAGATGAACACATTGCCTAAGGTAGATTTTCTCTAGTCCCGATCAGTTTGAAAATCTGAGTCTGTATAACCCAAAGGACACAACTCAGATGTCTGGTAAACTAGCATATACTCTTTAGTCCTCTTTAGGTACTAGAGTATATTCTTTACCGCAGTGCAGTGTCCTCAGCCTGGGTTGGACTAATATATTGCCGCCATGCCAACGGCAAAGCAAATATCAGGCCTCGTGCAAAGCATAGCATACATAAGACTTCCAACTGCCGTAGCATATGGAATCTGTCTCATCTCCTCAATCTCACTTTGTGTCTTTGGACACATGTTTTGACATAAGGTAATTCCATGCTGAAAATGTAAGAAGCCTTTCTTGGAATTATGCATGTTGAAACGCTTGAGTACGATATCAATGTAGGATTCTTGAGATAAGCATAACATTCTTTTCCGGCGATCTCGAATAACCTTGATCCCAAGAATGTGTCCAGCTTCTCCCATATCCTTCATTTCAAATTGTGCAGACAACCACTCTCTAACTTTTGGTAATATTATTTTGTTGTTTCGAATCAGAAGAATGTCATCTACAAAGAGTACTAAGAAAACAACGTTTGCACCTTCAACTTTCTTGTACACATAGCTTTCATAAGGACACTGTTCAAATTCAAAGGACTTGACAGTCTGATCAAAAAAGACATTCCCTGATTTGGATGCTTGCTTGATACCATAAATGGATCTCTTAAGCTTCCAGAGCATAAGTTCTTTGCCCTTAACTACATTGCCATCGGGTTGTTGCATTTAGATGGTCTCCTTAAGACTTTTGTTAAGTGAAGTTGTCTTGATGTCCATATGCCAAACTACCCAATCCATTAGGCTGCTATAGACAATAGGATTTGGATCGACTTGAGCATGGCTATAGGCGAGAAGGTCTCATCGTAATCGATACTTTCCCTTTGGGTATAACCCTTTGTCACTATCCGTGCCTTGAAGACTTCACCTTCCCGTCAGGTCCATGTTTATGCTTGTATACCCATTTACTCCCAATGACCTTGCAACCCTTAGGTGGGATAAAAAGATCGTAAAAATCATTATCTATCATTGTTTGTAGTTCGGATTCCATCATTTCTTTTCAAAAGCGACTATCTGAATCTTCTACTGCTTCTTTGTAGTTCCAGGGATTGTATTCATCTAGGTCAAGGACTGAGTCTGAAGACTCTTCTATGCCAATGAATCATCAGGTTCTCTAGTAACCTTCCCACTATGACGATGCACTACAACTTGAGGTACAAAAGTTGATGTTGTAGGTGTGTTTGTTGTCTTTTCTTAAATTGTTGGTTTTGTGATTTCTCTTAGTTCCTCAAGATCAATCACACTACAAGACTTATATTTCTTTACATAGTCTTCTTCTAAGAATCTGACAATCGTGTTAATGAATACCTTCTTGTCTCGAAGACTATAGAATTCATAACCTTTAGTTCTCCTAGGATATCCTACAAATAAACATACCTCAATTCTAGATTTCAATTTACTTGGATCTTTCTCCAATACATGTGCTAGACAACCCCACACCCTGAATTCCTTGAACTTTTCAAAGGATTCTGACTTGTAGCGCATGAAATAAACAAGTCCTTGTTTCGAATAATCATTAATAAAAGTGATGAAGTATTGAAAACCTCCTCCTTTATCTTTAAAAGGTCTATTGGTCATCTTACCTTCCAAGCAGGATTCGCAGGTTGTAAAAGGTTCTAAAATTAGATCCTTAAGTGAACCTTGATCAACCAACCTTTGGATCCTTCTAGGATTGTCATGTCTAAGTCTTAGATGCCATAAGTACGTTTCATTCATTCTAATTGAAGGAGACTTTCTCTTTCTTGAGAAAGTTGATGCGTTATTAGTTTGTGAGAGTTGTGAATTTACTATGCTATATAAAAAATTTTGCATTGTACCACGACAGATAAGTGAACTACATTTCTCAATAATGCAAGCATCAATAAATGAAATCGAATATCCATCATAAACTAGTTTAGAAATTGAAATTAAATTCCTTCTAAATGAAGGTGCAAGCAAAACATTGTTTAAAACCAAAGTTCTATCACAAGAAAAACGTAAATAAATAACTCCCATGACAACAACCGCCACTTTCGTGGCATCCCCAAGCCGAATATAGACCTCGCCCTCATGCAGTTTCCTTATTATCTGCATTAAGGAAGGATCAAAGCAAACATGATCAGTGGCTCCCGTATCCACTACCCACGAATGAGTAGAAATGGCCGCTAAACATGATTTTACTACATAGGCTTGGGACATACCTGAACAATTGTCATTCTTGAGGACAATCCATCTTCCAATATCCCTTTTTGCTGCACTTGAAACATTTTCCAGTTTATTCTTAGGATTCACCTTTTTCTTGCACTTTCCTTTCTAAGGGGCCAATAATGCCTTCTCCTTTTTCTTCTTCCCCTTATTGGGCTTAAAACCCAAGGAAGAGGGAGTAGCTGCAATCAGGGCTTGCCTTGTCTGGGCCATGAAGCCCTCTGCCGACTGTAGTTCTGTCAACAATTTAGGCAATGAAAAACTTCTTTTATTCATTTCATAATTCAACCTGAATTGTTGATAGTTTGAAGGTAGACTTTGAAGGATGATATCTATTTGGGACTTTGAATCTATCGATCCTCCCAAAATTTCTATCTCATTGAGATAGCCCTTCATCTCGAGGACATGGTCCCTCACAGATAAGCTTTCCTTCATTGTCTTATTCATTATATTACAAATTTTCGTTTCGGTAGCGCGGTTTTGCGTCGCGAATGAGTTTTTAAGGTTTAACATCATGTCAGTGGTTATCTGCATAGCTTGATGCTGATGTTGAAGTACATTTGACATAGAAGATAAAATATAACACTTCGCCATCTCATTAGCTTTGCGCCACTTGTTAAATGTTTTCTTAACTGCATTTGTTGCAATATTGGCAGGTACTGCAGGACAAGGTGTTTCAAAACAAATTTAATGTCATTAGCTATTAAAATTATATCTAGGTTGTGTTTCCAATCTACATAATTTTGACCCTCGAGTTTGTTTTCTTTTAGAATTGAAGTGAGAGGATTGAATGACATTGCAAAATAGACTGAGAAGAAAATAAATTAAAGTCACTTTCATGTTTGATACCTAAATTGCAAAAACCAGTAAAACAATTTCATGCATCGCACAACAGTTAAACAAATTTAAAGCAAGTCACTAAGGTGATCATCACCCAAATATGTTTAGTTAAAAATTTTGGCCATATAATTTGGTAGATAGACCAGAGACCACTAAAGTAGCATGGCTACCAAATTATATCTATGCTCATACCACAATTTCACCACTAATAATTCTATTTTATTTTTGATACACCTTTTGGGGAAGGTCGTACACCACTAATAAAATTCCAAGTTTATCAATTAACAAAGTTTACTCATATAAACTTTTAATTACTTGGGAATTTAGCTCCCACTAGGGTGGGTCGGTAAATACTTTGAAATTATTTTATAAATAAACTCAATTGTGGAGACCATACACGACACTTATTTATTTTGAAGAAAATAAAACTTTGTCATGAACATCGCTTAGTTATTTGGAAGAAGACGATTTTTGCATAATTATCACATAAAGCAGAAATGACAAATAATCTACTTCATCACAGGATAAGACATTCACCAAAAATAATGAGAAATAAAATAAATTACAACCCTTTTACATTTGATGAAATTATCCAAATTGGATAATTATAAAAAAAATCTACAAAATTTGATTAAATCTAAAATAGATTTAACAAATCTTAACAACCTAGATTTAAATCCAAATCGTATCTAAGAGATAAGATACTATCATATCTAAATATATGATAAGATTATGGATAGATTTTCCAAATCTATCCATATCACTTAGATTATATTTGATTAGGATGAAAGATTTGACCTAACAATCCTTCACCCTAATCTAACATAATCCGCCGCCAAGCCATCGCACGTCGTCGCCGCCGCTCGCCGCCGCTTCAACTACTCGGGCAAATTTTGGTCCCAATATGCCAAAGGATCCGGACAGGCCGTGGCATGCTGCCACCCAACTGTCTGCCCTCGGATGTGCACATAGCGCGCGCCCATCGCGCATACGCCTTGCGCGCTGAGGCGCAGCGTCGCTCGGCCAGGTACCGAGAGCTGCCGATTCGACTCGGCCAGCCTCGCCCCGCACGCAAGCCCGACACCTCTAGCTCACCCGCCTGCCTACCGAGAAGCCTGTCGACAAGCCTCAACTAGCGGTGTTGGATAGCGCGCGTGCCTTTCGCGTGACCGCATGTGCTGGCCGCCCGCCCAGTGTCTAGAATCTGTGCGCCCGACACTATGCGCCCGCATGCGCTCGGGTGGACGTTGCCGAGAGCTTCCGAGAGACTCAGCCAGCCTCCCGCTCGCCCTATCGACGTTGGCTTCTGACGTAACGCTACCTAGGGTTCCCGACGCTGGCGCACGAGATCTGCGGAAGGCAGTTCTCTGTTTCGCCCAGCCCGATTCCCACGCATGTCGTCCGCTGCCCCAGGCTGCCGAGGGATTTCCTGTCGTGTCTACCGAGGGACAAAACCTTGGCCACGCCCTCCCCCTCACGCCTTCCGCGCCCGGTCCCGCTTTCTCTCCGCTTGCCTAGGCTCTCAGAGCTGCACGCAATGCACCACAGCACCTATGCGTGCGGTACCAGCAGCCTCTGGCCGACGAGGCGATGACCGTTATCGGTTGGGGCTGCACCATGCAATGTCGTGGTCCGAATCCGACTACATCCTTCGTTCTTCGTGTTCTTTGATTTAATTACTATAAAAACAAAATGAAAACAACAAAGACCTATTCTACTGCGATCAACCTCCGTGGGTTTACAATTAACGAAAAACGAAGAATAAAACAAACATTGCAATCATTCCAAGCAATTCATTTTAATTAAAAAGAATATCAAGTAAGGAAAAACAGGATTAAAATCACGATTTTTCTAATATCAGTGCCTAGATCCGGCTCTACTACCAACTGTTGGGGTTTTTTTACATTCCATTAAAGGAATCCCTTTCCCGGGATCTAATAGGTTAATATAATAAACTTCTTTTACCAATTTAATTATCCTACTTATACTAGAATACAAGTAAGCATGCATTACATAGAATTTTAAATCCTAAAATATGCTTCTAGTTGGTTTTCAAAAATTACTTTGTTGAATCTTCAATGATTCGACGATGGCTCGCTATACCTATTAAATCGATAAGACTTGAAAGAGAAAGAAGAGAATATGACAGAGCTAGGAATGACCTAGCAATTTTCAAAAATTGTAGTGTGTGTGCTTGTGTGGTTTTCAAAAATTGCAAGTTAGGTTTAGGTTAAAGTGTTTTCGCTTTTTTCTTTTCTCATATATATAGAGTTTAGATGGGCCAGATTGGGGATCCAATGAAATTTGGAATGTGTCTCCCTATTGGGCTCTTACTAATTAAATTGAGTCCCAATTTAATATAAGCCCAGTAGAATATTAATTTATACCACCATAGAAATTAATATTGACTTACCTGTCCAAATCCAAATTAGAGAAAATCTGGACTTCTTTTTTAATTAATTTATTTCCCGTGTTTAAGATTCTAATATTCATTAATTAATTTAAACTTGCTACCGATTTTAATTAATTAATATCTTTTTTCCAAGAGTGCTCTTGTTCAAAATTCTTTATTTATTAACCTTTGAAATAAATTCCAAGCCAGTCGGGCTTCTGTATAATAATACATTTTATTGAACTTCTCTTGGGGATATTATCTACCCGGACTCTCCCGAGCCACGATTCAATGCAATAACAATCCTAGCACCTCTTAGTCATTAATTACCACTGCCCAAGATATCAGGATTCTTGGGC
>JAYDZE010541277.1:0-14550 GCA_034509125.1 Monilaria moniliformis
ATTCTTATCTTATCCAAACAGTAATTTTTTATCTTAAAGCCCATCTTACCTTATCTATCCTGCCTTATCTCATCTAGACTAGTGAACGCAGCCTTAGTGGTCTAGAATTAGACTTATTTGGTAGAGGATTGCGTTTTCGATGATTTAGTAATGACATTCCCTTTTATTGTTACATATACATATTTCCCAAAATTTAAAAATCGGAATACAAAATGATATAAAGTGAAAGAAATTAGGGAGAGCGAGAGAGAGAGAGAGAGAGAGAGAGACTTTCTGAAACCATCACAAAGAACGGATCCAGAGGGCCCCACTCCACCAACTTCTCTCTCTACGTATACATATATATAAACTAAAATTACAAGTCCAATTTTCAGCTATAAACTTTTTCATTGGATGAATTAGAAATTACTTTTATAATATAAACTAGTGAAGATCTATGATGATTAAGTCATTCAATATTGTGCTGAATAAGTTTGTGGTCCTGGATTT
The DNA here is from genome assembly GCA_034509125.1 of Monilaria moniliformis. Taxonomy (NCBI): domain Eukaryota; kingdom Viridiplantae; phylum Streptophyta; class Magnoliopsida; order Caryophyllales; family Aizoaceae; genus Monilaria; species Monilaria moniliformis. The sequence continues at coordinate 490 of JAYDZE010541277.1, forward strand.
GAATTTTTTGTTGGTCGAAAATGACATTTTTTAATTTATTATTTTTCATAGCAAATTTATCACGTTTTACAATAAATTCATCATTCTATAATAATTAGTCGTTTTTATTATTAGGGAGATTTAGGTAACACTACCATATTTCTATTTGTAAGTATATTGACGCACACAACACACACTGTGACCGCTGTGTTAAAATATACATGTAGACACCTTAGAGAGAGAAGATAGAAGAGATAAGAAGATTCTAAGGTTAAGGTATTATATCTAAAGAAGGGGAAGGCAGTGGAATTTGGAAATGAAGCGCAGTGTGTCACGTGAGCACCGCCGATGTTAATCTAACATACTAATCATGCTTATATAATGGGGATTATGGGAATTTCTAGGAGAGACAGCTTAAGAACACCACTTGGACAGGATATCGATAAAATAATTATAATATTAGTAAGTGACTCTTAATCCAAGAAGTTTCTCTCTCACACACATGTTAGTGTGTGGTAGGAGTAATAAATTAAGGCACGCTTTCCGTGCCTAACTAAACGACTAGCAGTAAAAAACGAAAGGAAGAATCAGAAATGTTAACAGACGCGACAAGCTATACAACCTTCTCTCCTCCGTCTCTAGTCTTCTCGAACACACACACTCTTTTGCTCATTGTTATATATGGCCAGACCCCCAACACTCTTCGACATGTTTGTGTGTGTGTGTGTGAGAGTGAGAGAGAGAGAGAGAGAGAGAGAGAGAGGTGCAAATATACACTGTGTGTGTGTGTGTGTGTGTTTTAAGGTTTTATTTGAATTATAATTATTAGAAGAGATGATGATGTAAGTGATGTATATGGTCAAAGAAGGTGTTGTTGTAAGAGGTTGCATGTGTTGGTTTAGATCTGGACTAATTGGTGGTCACGAGGGGGTGGTATAAATAATAATAACTAATAAGTAGCATACTAGTTAATTTGAGAGAAGGGCACGAGGAAGAGGGGAAGTGATATAAATATAGAGGGCTGATTTTGCCTTAATATATATGTATGTAGGTAGAAAAATCTGGCAATAGTTCAGGTTTCATTAATAAGTATATATGATATGAATTGTTGCATCATTTCTAATCTATTTATTTCCATGTCAGCCTCATATATTCAGTTTCACCTTCAACTTTTATGTGTATATCTTGTTTAACGTTTTTACTCATTTTTTTATCCATTTAATTGTTACAATAGTACAGAGTATGAATTATTCACCAAAATACTGATCAACTTATATATATATATATAGAAAATAGAACACCGATTGAAATGAACAAGGTTTCTTTTTTAAATATCTTTAATTTACTCAAAGCAATATTTAATTTCTCGTACCATCAACGATGTGGATGTATGGACCCAAGGGATGAATGTGGGTTGAGTCCACCTAAATTTGGATCAGTCATCAGGCCTTTATTATAAAAATAGAAAATTAAGAAATTCTTCAATATTTGTTAGGTATGTATGTATCTTCTAAATAGCATCATGTTTACTATTGCTATATATGGATAGATTAATAACGTTAAAATGCAAAATGAGTAACTAATAGATTAGAAACTATTTATGGTCCTTTGTGAATTCCGGTTGGGGATTCCAAATTATTATTTATTAGCCACAAATTAGGGTGTGGGAAGGCAAAAAAATAAATACAAGAGAAAAAGGAGAAAATAATATTGTGGTAGTGATTAGACTTGACAGCAACAAGTAAATGGAATAAATAAGAATAATAAAGTGTGAGTCTCCATGCAAAAGTCCCTTTAAGAAAAAACAGCAGAAAAGCAAGGAAAATAGCATAGCATGTGATGGTATGTATGTGATGTATGAGTGTATGTGAGTATAGGTCCAAAAGGAGTTTTCCGTGCTAAAGGATAAAGGTATTAGACTTGCATGGCTCTAATCAATAAAAGAAAGCCATTTTTAACACTCTTTAGAGATGCATTAAAAGGAGAGAACAACAACCCTAGTAACACTAGTCTTTCTTTTATTTATCTTTCCTGCTTCTTTCTTCCCTTTCTTTTCTCCCTACCTCTTTTCTCTTTCTTTCTTTTCACTTAAGTGAAGTCTCATTTCCGAAATGAGACTTCCACTTATCGAAACGACGTCGTTTCAGTGTTTCGGAAATGAGACAGAATGTTGCACCCGGCCGGGTGGTCATGATTTTTCGTTACTATATATGCTTATACTTGTTGTTCTAAATTTTTTATATGTAGTGTTCCGAGTATCTAATTATATACATATAATTATCTATAGTACTCTATATGAAAATAATTCTCACTAATACTTTTTACATTTTAACTGGATCAATAGGGCCAATATTAGCTCCATGATATCACTTTGTTGAAGACAAATATATATCGATCAATCTCAAGAATTTAGGGCATGGCCTAAAATGAATAATTAAACGAACAAAAGGATAATTAGGGATGCGTGTAAGAAAAAAGACAAGATAGAAATGGTGGGTATTTGCAAAGATAATGTGATTTTACAACATAGTAGGGGAACATAAAGTCTGTTGGATCACATGCACATCACCTTTCTTTTCTCTCCTTCTGTTTCTCTTCTTTTTATACTGTGGCTGCTTATAAACACAGAGAGAGAGAGAGAGAGGGAAAAAAGAAAAAAGAAAAAGAAAAAGAAAAGAAAAAAGTTGTAATTACAACTATTGGAGCCCAGATTTTTTCAAGGCTGCTGCTCCAACTTCAAATTCTCTCCCTAAATCCAAAGGATTTTCTGAATTCAGTTTTTTATTCCAAGAAAATAGCAAACTATAAAGGGAAAAAAAAAGGAAATTTTGAATATTTGGGGTCCCTCCATGATCATCTTCACCATCATTTCATGCAATATTGAAGACCCACCTCTCACGTCCAATTTTTTTACTAACAAAGCATACTACAAAAGTAGCATTATCATTTTGCCTTCCGATCATCGCTATCTATACCAATACTTCAAAGTTTCGAAGGTCTTATAATAATAATTCGTCTTTTTTGTTTTTATTGTTTCTGAAAAAAAATTGGTTTTTCTTTTTTTCTTGATTTGGATTAGGGTATAATTATTTAATTTTCATAAATTACTATTAATTGTGAGTAAAGGGATTTACTACGTAAATGTAAAAATTATGTTTAATACTGCTTTCTTGTAGTAATATAGACTTTTTTGTGTTAGTATACGTTTTCTCCTCGTTAATGGGCTTTTACGATAAGCATAGCAGGCAAAATTCATGGCTTTAATCCTTGAAATCATGCACCGACTGAGAAGAGAGGCGATTAGTGCGTAATTCATAGACAGGAAATGACGTTTTTACTAAGTCGTCAAAATTAAAGATGTTAAAGAACATATACGAGTCATCATCCACTAATTACATTTAATAGAAAACGACAAAATTAATTGATTATAATGTAGAAACTTCCTCCTACTAGAAACTCTCTTATCTGTCTAAAACTTGTCTGGCGGATGGTTGAAAAAATAATTAAAATCACAACTAGCCCATTCAAAAATAAATTCATAAATAATTGATAGTTGCAATTATAGCACGGGTTTCCTAATTCTGTTTTTTGATAAAAGGACATGGTAACAATCCAACGGTTTTGAAATGTGTGAAAGATATACGAATCATATTAGAATATTAAATTTTAATTAATTAAGATTTTATTGTTAATTAATTAATGCGGATAAAAGAAATACAAATTTATGGGCCTTGAGATGTTATCAAAGGATTTTGTGTAATTATTTTTAATATGGGATGAGTCAATCATCCACTTTGGTATTTTATTGAACAAAAAAGGCGGAACAGTTAGTATATATTTCTCTATTGTAGATAAATAAGAAGATAATTGAATTAACCAGTAGAGAAACATTTAGAACATGAGAAATGATTTCTTATGTTAGACAAATAATATGTATGTTCAATCAGAGATTTCCTAGCTTTCTCTAATTGAACTGTATACCGGAAATTATTCTTGCATCGGATTGGCATAAATGTGGATACCGAAAGTAGTGGATTTACTTGCAGGATGCTAAGATTCGATCAAACGTGTAAATCAAACTACATAACAAGTAAGTCTTCTATCTGTTGTGTGATTTACTACTCAACTCACTATATCAGTTATGAATCTATATCATATTTCTGTTTGTATTTTCTGTTGCGTATTATTAAATAAATAAAGAAATTTCTAACAGTGGTATTAGAGCCCGGAGCTCGGTTTGATAATTGATTTTGTGTTTTAATTTTATGTGGATTAATTTTAGAAATTGAAAATTGGTAATTGAGTTTTGAAATTGAAATTGGATTTCAAATTAAAATCGAAATTGGATTTCGAAAGAACATGGTTGTTCGATTCACGATTATCGAAAAAGAGCAGTGGAATAATTAATTAATTAATGCAGACAAAAGAAATACAAGCTCATGGACTTTGAGCTCATGGAACAATTAGTATATATTTCTCTATTGTAGGGAAATAAGAAGATAGTTAATCAGTTCAGGAACGTTTAGAATGTGAGGACTGATTTCTTTTGTCAGACAAATAATAGGTATGTTCAATAGGTGTTTTCTAGCTTTCATTGATTGAACTGTGTATCGAAAAGTGTTCATGTATCGAATTGGCATATACATGGATACCGAAAGTAGTGACGATATGAATTTCCAACAATATGCAATCCAATTATTTGAAAAGAAAAGTCATAAACACAGTTTTGGAAACAGAGATATTAATAGAACTGAATTTGAATAGAAATAAAAAGAAAGGAAAAGAGAAAATTATATAGCGTGTTGAGAACAACTCGTATAGCTCCCTACAATACAACAGACTTTCCAAATTGTGCAGCTAATTAAAGTTGCAAGCAGGTGCCATGTCCATGTACCTACATAGATATGATGCTCGACTTTAATTAGCTGCACAAAAGGGGAGATCTTAACTACTATTCCTATAGGAAAACATGTCCACCTCTAGAGTGTTTTCAAATATTTTATCGTGAAACAAAATACAATATAGGGAAAATAAATTGATTGGAATTTAGGTGCATGGGTTTGGGAGGTGAGGCCCCTCAAAAAATAAAGATAAAAATTGTAGGTGGTGACAGATTTGGCATTATGGACCTACAATATTTCTTTTTCAAGTGAAGTAGAATTAAACATTTGGATTCCAGAACAATTTGGGTACAGACATCCCATTGCTCTAAAAGATATACAAAGTGGAAGTTTTAGAAGAGTAGATCAGAATACCCCACTCACAAGAATACACACACACACCAGCAGCTTTATAGGGAATAAGGAGAATAGAGATTGTAGCTTTGCATTCATGCGGCCTTTATATGTGTATATATATTCCAAATATATTTCATTTCAATATTTGTACTTTATCATATATTCGTATATTCTAGGTATAGTATTTGAGCCTACAGAATGCTTTAATTAGTAGGTGATTATTGATAAAAGTTCATCATCTTATAGTCTATTAGGCCTTACAAAAATATATGAGTGGTGCTCTAAAAAAAAAAGATGCACCAATAGCGCCCTATATTCCAACAATTGATAATGAGTATGGAAGAACTAAAAGATTTCTTTATTTCTTTTTCACTTTCAAAACTTTATGGTAATAGTAATAATTCCACTTCCATTACCAAAACCAGAATGATGATACGGAGCTCGAATTATATACTTAGCAAGTGAGAAAGAACAAAAATATGATGACGATGATGATGATAATGATTATCACCACATATTTGCATATGCTAATGTTTTTGGGTTGTAATAACTTTAGCTTGGAAAAGCATTGACACGACAAGAAAATCGGCTGCATGGGGTATGTATGCTTTGGGAGGTGGAAATTCAAAGTGGACGAGGGAATAATTATCAATAATATCGTCTACAATCAACTACTCAAATAGTATGTATAAATATATTTGCATGTAATATATAAGAGTTGTCGGATTGCTTATCGTGAAAATTACATTTTTCGTAAGAACATGGAAATTCTATATGGCCAACCATATTCACTTTCCTCTTTGTCATCACTTTTGTATGGCATGGTTGAAAAGAAGGTTTAAACCAATCTTCACCACCCCTTCACTTAAAGGAAGCTAAGTCACTTTTGTAAAAAAATTGCACCTTGTTTAGTTGTTTTCTTCTAAAGTAGTTCCATGTATATTTTAAATCTCCTGTACAGCATTTGCTCAGTAATTTAGATCCAATCGTATTCACCAAAGCTCACTAGGATTAATTATATTATTAATATAAACGGCTACTGCAAGAAAATCAGCCTTTAATGTACTTGTTCAATATTAAACGTCGAAAGTCTAAGATGAAATGATGTAATTGTAATCGAATATTATTTACTGGAAATAAGGGCAAATTCGTAATATGACAAATTTTCCTTAATGATTTCCTATAAAATATGATATTGTTAGCATTGGTTAGAGTTGATATGCATGCCCGCGCCGAGCCCCTACCAAAATTATGTACATTTAATAGTAATTTTGTTTGACGGACATTTCAAAATTGGTCCCTTATGTCCATCAATAATGTGCCAGTATCATATAAGCACTATATATGTGTAATATTCACATTCGAAAATATTATTTTTCGAGAACAGGTGACCATAATCACGTCATAAATTGCATGATCAGGGGACCATGTCATTTTGTGGATATCACCACTATATATATATATATATTATGGTCATTTGAAAGGATAACTTTTTTTATTTATTTATTTAAAAAGTTATGCATAGTTATAAATTCCACGAGTTTTTTTAAATGTTGGTCATTAAGACATCAATTTTAATTAGGATGGTGTTAATTTTAAAGATACTAAAGTTTTCCGGTATAAACAAATTACTGACTTGGCATTTCATTTGGTTTGAGCATAATAGTTTATACTAGCTTGATTATTAGTTTAAGAAATGACGGATCCAACTCGGGTCGGAGGGGGTCGACCGACCCCACCGCCGGCCATGAGTGGTGCCGGAAACTCCATTAATTGGCCTTTGGAGCTGCCGTCGACCCCACAGAAGGTACCCCGCCGTTTCTGCTGTTGTGGTCGCCGATGAGCAATGGTGGAGGCAGTGGTGGCAGGCGACGTTTGAAATATATAGAGGGAGAGGGAGGATTCTGTGAGTGAGCTTGAGCGATGAGAGAGAGCATAGTGAGAGATGTGATAAAGTGAGAGGTAAAAGATATAAAGAGGGATAAATTATTAAGTAGGATGAGCTACAATATGGGCCTCCTAATTTATGTAAAAGTGGGCTATGCATTTTGGGCTTAATTAAACTAATTATAATGGACTAAATAAATAAAACTAGCTTGCCCTATTAAGTTTTGGCAATTGTTAATTATGTTTCTTCTAGATTTCAATTAATTAAATTATTGACTAATTAGTATTTTATATAATTATTTATTGAAATTTTTAAAAAAATTGACTCAGTAACTTGTTTGTCCATAAAATATTATTATGTAAATTTTTTAGTTTATCTCATCTTATTTGATCATATTAATGCGTTTATCCTTAATTTCATTCAGCATAAATTCAATCGTTTGGAGAAGTACAAAATGTCCATGATCCTCTTCTCCGTTGGGTTGCAGGCCGCTTGCGGCGCCACCTTTGGCATCATCCCCTTCATTTCCCAGGTCCCCTAGCATGATCTCCAATATTACTTGCGCTGGCGGGAACTTCAGATCCAGCAAAAAAGAAGAAGCTTATTCATCCGATAGTGGCAGACGAGACAGGCGAGTCGGTGACAACCTTCACTATATCCAACCCCACAAATTTCAATTCTTGGATATGTTATTAGGTTTAATCGTTTAAGTATAATATCGTACAAATATAATTAATGTAATATACTCCATATTCAATTTGCTAATATGATACGTATCTTTTATCTAAAAAAAACCATAAACGATAAACCACTATAGTAGTGGTAGAAAACTTCTTATATTGCCCATTTCGGGCGACGGCAAATTTCACACAGGTTAGATATAAATAAAATACGGCATCTTTTCCAATGCTATACTCCAATGACCAAGTTTTGATTACATCAAACCAAAATATACCAAATTTATGCAATTCATCAATATTGTTTCAAGAAAAATCATGGTTACGTAATTGACAAAGACCTTTTAATAAGTAAGCTCTTCGAACTTGCTATAATAAATTTGGTGGACGGCTTGTTAAATCAGATTCATGCAGTCTTAGATCACTTAGGAGATTTCTATATAAATCAACGTCTCTTCTTTCATTGATGTTGAGGTTCGGCATAGGTCCTTAATTTAGTTGATGAAAATGAAACTTTCACAACAAAAGATGTTTTCTTGTAGGAGTATTTAATCTATCTGAAGAATAATAATATTAATTAATAATGAACAAGCTCTATTTTAAGCAAGCAACACGTCTTAACATTCATTATAGCCAATACCTATTCTGATGTAGCCAGGATTTCATCTTAGAATAGTCCAATTTACAATAATTTAATATATATATATATATATATATATATATGATAAAAAAAATTATTTATACGAAATTCATAATTTTTTTAAACATATATTGCATCATTAAAAAGATTACTAAAAATGACTATCATAACATTTTTCTTGCATGTATATTTTTCTTATTCTTAAATTGTTACGTAAAACTTCATGGGCAACAGTTACAAATATTCGATGTAAAGTATTAAGGTTAAGCAAATGTAATCAGGTCTTATGACTTGCATGTTAAAAATTAGAATATTTGATAATAACATGGTTCATTTGATCTACAAACTGCAATAATATTCTTCAAATACAAAAAAGACAATAATGTTATACAAATAATGTATACCGAAAAAATGCTAATAAAATATAATCCACTAGCATGTACGGCGGAGTTTGAGCTAACAACTAACATATATTATAAACAAGTAATCAAATTATATTAAAAATAATATTTGATAATTCATATAATAAAAGATCAACTCTTTCAATAGAGAATAAACATTGAGAAAGAAATTAAAAAAAACAATTCATAAAAATAAGAATAAAGAATTTAACATAAAACTAAAACTGTGAGTATGGTAATAAATATTTTACATTAAAATTTTTATAAGTCGATACAAAGAACTTTTAATTTGAACAACTAATTAGATAACGAAAAACAAAGAAAATCGTGATATAACAAACAATAAAAGTGCTGTGATACTTTATTGTACGAAAAAAATAAAATTAGAGATTATTTTTTGTATAAAGAAAAGAATAACTATAAATACCTAATAATAAATTAAACTTTCCAGTGGGGTCAAGTCCTCCCTCCGTCCCTACCTATTCATATTTATAATAAAGCAAATAGTATTCGTAACTAAATTTATTTTTCTAATACATGCACCTTAATGTTCATACTCAAAACAGCTGATTAGAATCGTAGCCTAAACTTCGTTATTTTTATAACATTAATTATCAAAAAAATATTTTAATAGTTTGAACTTTGCTGCAAAGTTCATTTTATAGTCTCAACTATCGAAAATATTTTAAATAGCTTTAACTTTGCTTCATAGTATGATATATGCCCGAAGTCATTTCCTAGCATTGGATATGTAACTAGGATGGTCAACTTATTAACGTTAATATTTTTTCCACATCATGACGCAAACCAACATCGTTTCTGCACTAATTGATTTGAGATGACTTGTCATAAAGAAACAATACTTCAAACAAATTAGAAGTTATCTGACAATCTCATATTAACTACTATACAAACGACGTTGTTTTGGGTCAAGAGGTGGGAAAAATAAATATCCACGTTAATAAATTGACCGTCCATGTCACATATTTGAAGATTTCGAGTCATAAACCAAACTACAAAGCAAAGTTTAGACTATTTAAAATATTTTCGATAGTTGCAGTTATAAAATGAACTTTGAAGCAAAGTTCGGGCTATTTAAAATATTTTCGATAGTTGAGACTATAAAACGAACTTTGCTCAAAGTTCATGCTATAAACAATATTTAACCCTAATCAAAATATATTTGGTCATTAATAATACAATACACTTGTTAAGAAATTAGAGCATATATCTTGCAACAATAAAATAAAATCTGCTAACAAATAGTTAAACAAGAAGACCATAAATGGCTTCAAAATTAGAATACTGAACATAAGAAAGTAGGTTTTAAGTGTAAATGCAGAGACTTCAGACTATTAGGTTCCATAACTTAAACCCTATTTCTCACTATGAATCTACAACGCACCCTAAAGTTAACTCTAAAATGAAAAGATAATATATCAATTGAAAATAAGACTAGAAACAAAACAATATATTACTTCAGAATTCCGAACAATAATGATAAAGAGGGAAAAGAATAACAAAAATAGAAAGGAGAAGTATAGATTTAGTGGAGAAAATGTACAGTACTTGAGTTGAACTTGAGCATTCTTTGGTATACCTAATTCAGCAATAACAATTAAAGAAATGGGCTTATAATTATATATCGTTGGTCAGGATCTGTAAATTGATTGCTCAAATTGAAATGGATTCAAAAGATCTTTCGTATTGAATATATGTATGAGGCGAGATATAATTTCAAGCACAAGCTTGAGTATGGAACGTGCAGCTTGGTTGTTTGCCCCGATTGCTGCAGCTTTCCAGCCACTAAAATTCCCACTCGGGTCGCTCATGTAAATCTGAAACCCATAGTTCTTGTCCCAGACTGCAAACAGAAACGAAACACCAAAGGGGCGAAGGCCACCATACTGTGTGTAGCCCTGCTTGGTGTCGCATAGAGACTGAACTAGTTGCTCGAGTGTTGGTAGGCAAATGTGTAGCGCTGGGCCTGGAGCCTTGCTGTGTTGATAAGGATATTGGCATCCGACATGATTCCAGCCACAGCACACGCTACTTGATCATCAATCTTGTACATCTTCTCAACTGATGTGGAGGTTTCAAGTAGTTTGGATATGACCTTCTTCTCACCGACTAACACAACTACGTCTAGAATCCCAATAGCAGTCCTTGCATTTCCAATAGCTTCCATCGCGTACTCAACTTGGTAGAGGCGCCCTTCTGGGGAAAAGATTGTTGTGCGGCTATCATATCTTCGAGACATCTACAAGTTCAGAAATCAAATGCTTATCGTTTCGAGACGAGAATGATCAGTAACCTAAGGTGAAAGGTATGGCTACAAATGAATAAATATGTAGTATTGTATATGCTCAGATGATTTCAAAGTACTAAAGTTGATAATCTACTAAATCTTTGCAGAAGAAGTTGCACAAAGAGATGGATAATCTAACTAGATTTTAAGCACAATTCTTCAGTGAATGAGGGACTCATTCCAAAGACTAAAATTGTGCAAAAATGAAAATATGCCACCATTTGTTTGACAGAATTAAATATGATTCACTCACATTCAGAGCCTATTCGGCATTCCAAGCAAAAACTTTCAGAATCATAGCAACACAAATCGCAACCAAAATCCATAATCAGTTTAATAGCACTAATCCCAATCAAAATAACACAATTAAGCAAATTCGACCAAAAAAAGGCGAATCGACAACTAATAGCACCTAATCTCAATCGAATGAACACATTGCCTACATACCTAGAGTAAAGTTTCTATCATGGAAGAACAATCTACAGCTCAAAAACATAAACTGAAATCGAAAAGGAGAGAGGTTGGGTCCAAAGAAACTGGGATTGGGAAGGAAGAAAGGAAGTGACATATGTTTGCAGGTCACTCTGGGCCTATTGGCTAATGTTGGGCCTGGAGTGTCACGCTCTCTTGTTTCAAATCACATATTTACATCTGAACATCGGTATCAAATAAATCACACGATTTAAGTTAGGCGACAACGTCCATATCTTATTTCAAAATATTGAATACGAGAAAAAGATGTGTCCACTTTTAGTACAAATTACTATTAATTGCTTCTTCAAAAATATTGGTGCATTTACTTATGACATGAATTTATTGGTAGGAATGAAAACTAGAAATCTCTTGCCATATATATGAGATAGACGTAATTATCACCAAAAAGTCAAGCCAACTGAATGTTTTTTATATAGTTTTTTGATAAAGAATCATTGGTTATTTTCTGTCGGCCAACAATTTATTACAAAATATATAGCTGCTATTGATTTATCACATTAAAAAATTGTAAAATTTTATGCCTGTCGATGGGAAAGAATCTTTAAACCAACTAATTCCACGTGTAATTCTAAAAATAAAAAACCAAGTAATTTATTAGATAATAATTTGAGATGGTCTCCTCTGAGTTTCACCACATTAATTGTCGTCCTAATTAATTTCTAATTAACACATAATCACCCTAATTAATAATACTAAACACTATAACTAATTATAGCGTACATTGTGCGCGCGCACCTAAAATTCCGTCATTATCTTTTTAGCCTCGCATGTACAACGCCTAATATCGGAGCTTATGAATAATTTCATTAAAATTGTTGATTAATTCAAATTCATAATCTTTTGATAATCAACTATTAATATTGGAAATCTCTGAAATCGTTAATGTTGTATAAATCTTTTTCTTGTAAAACAAATATGTGCAGGTAAAACCAAATTTAATTATTTTGTTTGTGACAATGAAATGTGAAAAATTAACAACGTATATACTTAGAAGTCAAATCAATAGTCGTACTATATAATTTTGTGTTTTATACTTATATCAACAACTGATATATATGCTGTGATCGAAAATCTAGACAACTTGGAAATTAACACTATACATTCAAATGCCAAAATTTTCAAAAAACTTGGATTGAATTTTTGAAAGAAAAATATTTAATTTAAAAAATAATGATAAATAGAATCCGTCTTTTTTCATATATATTTTTTCAATTAGCTAGATTGTATGTGTATTGATTTATAAGATGTGTAGTGCATCATGTTATACAATTATATTTGGTTGCTCAATAAGTTAAATAAGAGAGATCCAATGGTTGCACCATAAATTTAATGATAGTCAACAATTTTTTTCAATTAGAGATCGAATTTGTCTGAAATGAAGCGGTATATAATTGGCTAAGAAAATGGTTCAACTAGACATTGAACTCGGCGAAAAAGGTCATAAAAAAGAAACAGAAAGAAATAAAGAAAAACCAATATTCTATAAATAAATTTAAATATTTAAACTCAAATGTGGGACATTTAAATTATAGCCAAGATGATGCTAAAAATCTTGAGTGGGGAACAAATTATTATTGTTCATCATTCCTAAAGAGAAATGCCCATTTAACACATTCATCATTATTCAACTAAAACAAAGTAGTAGAAATAAACACTTTCTTGCTATTGAGTGAGCGGCTCGAGGCGTGCATGAAACATGTAGAAATGACGACAACGAGATATATTATTAGCAAGATTATCAAATTTTACAAAATTACAAAAACTAAAATTCAATTTATGATCTTTATTCTTTCGTTTTAAGTTAAAGAGTAAAGAAACAAACTCAATTTTAATTTTTGTATAATTTATAAATTTGATGATTAAAATATAGAATTAAAAAAAATGAAAATATTGCTAAGGCCCGTCCACTTCCAGCCGTTCCCATCGAATCTTGTAACATGATCCTACTAATAATTAATTTAAAAATAAAAATATTCTCATATTGAAGTCTGTAATACAAACATCACCTGGCAATGATGACTGCTACCTAATCTTTTTTAAGAATTCCTAACCACGAGTACACTATTCAATGCTAGTGATATCCTTTGCATCTTTTTTAAGAATTCCAAATTAAATTATATGAAATTATTAAACCTTCGAGATGTCTGGTAAGAGGACTTTAAATTGTACGGACATCCATATTGTAGAAAAGCAGAAATGGAAATTTTTTTCCAACCAATCTTGTCGGTCAGAGTTAAGAAAATTAAAATTAATTAAATATAAGGGCTAGCTAGCTAGCTAGATGCTCGTAGCTAGGGATGCCCGGTTTTTTTAGAATCGGCGGTTCGAACCAAAATCGGAACCGGCGGTTCCGGTTTTGGAACCGGAACCGGCGAAAACGGTTAAACCGAAACCGTGAATTCGGTTCCGGCGGTTCGGTTACGGTTCCGAAATTTT
>JAYDZE010541288.1:0-14549 GCA_034509125.1 Monilaria moniliformis
ATCTTGGCCATACAATTTCAAATCCAATGAATTATATTTGTTTTTATTTATGCACTAAGAGTATGGTTTGATTTTAATGCACCCCTATATATATATATATATATATATATATATATATATATATGCTTATAGTAATTCTTTAGTCTCAAAATCTATTATATATAAAAAAGCAATAATATGGACTTATTTACCACATTACCACTTTCCTGCCAACATTCATGACTTCATTAGAAAACTATGTTTAAGCTATCTATGACATAGTACTAAATTTTTTACCCAAGTTCTATTATATATAACCTTTTTGCAAATGACATATAATATTTAGTAGTCAAATAGACTTTTTTATTGTCAACCATGATGTTTGACTGTTGGTAAATGTGAGCAAACTTTAATTCAAATTTCAAAATTTTAGCGGCAATCCATAAAATTTTCGTCTATAAAAAGGAGTAAGTCTCAGGTGAGAGAATGATATCTTCATAATCTCAGTCTAATGGACTGTGTAGAAATAATTTTTGTTCATATTTTTAGTTTTATTTCATTATGTAATTATTTATTGTGTAGTGATAAAATTCATTTATGTTCTTTGTCGGTTGTTTATTTGTTTCATGTTGTCATTTTTCTATATTGTCGTAATGCTTTGTGTGTCCTATCTATTACATTGGCTTTGCCAAATGATTAAAAGAAAAATACAGATCTTGAACTGTAATTTTCCTGTCGGCGATGGTCCTGAAGAAGTTTACACAGCGGAGATTGAAGGTAGGAATAATACCCGTATGCAGACCGCGGTATTTTCTTTACTACAGAAAACAAATAAGTTATCAGAATAAAGAAATAAATGTATAGACATGCATGCATTAATATGAACTAAAAAATTAAATTGCAAGTATGAATGTAAGAGTAATACCTGTAAGTCAAGCTGAGGAATTCCCACTATGAAAGTTAATGTAAAAAAAAAAAACTCGTCCAGGATCCGACCAGGTCCGGTCTGGACCGCGCGGACTGTGCGCGAGCCTACATAGGAGTGCGGCTCTTCTTTTTATAATGACGATGATGATGATGATGATGATGATGATGATGATGATGATGATGATGAATAAAAAATAGGGACATTATTGGCAAATAAAATTTTGTAAAACAATATATAGGGAATGGTTAGGCTGAAAATTCCTTTGAATTCAAAAATTAAATTTTTTGCCTCCTATAACATTCGAATCTGGGACAAACAGTTAAGAGTGTTTAAGCAGTGATTTGATGATACCATAATGTCTATGGAGTGAAATGATTCTAGGTTTCCTATGTCATCTTAAGAGGCCTTCAACTTGACATATACTCATCTTCAGTCCCAACTCCCTATATGTAATGGAGTAACTTCATTTGTCATTGTCACCATCATTTTTTTAGTATATAAATTACCTGGGCATGCACTTATATTGGGAAAATTTTGGTACAATCGAAGTATTCCGGTTGGTACCAAAACCTCTAATTATGAACTATGTGTTGTAATTGGTCACAACTCAATTTAGGGAGCTAAGTTCCTTTTAAGTTGACAGAGATTCAATCAAGGGAGAATCGATCACAAAGTATAAGTTCCACAACAGTTATGGATGCACAACTATGAAGAAAACAACTAAGAAGTCTTTAGGTAGGATCGATAGTTCTATGACATACTAAGTGTTGAAGTAGCTAAGAAGGACTTGAAGAAATAGCAAGAAGAGAAGACAAAATGCAAGAAGATAGTTGATAGGATACCAACTGAAAGATGTAACCAGTCAGTCATGACATAGCTATTTGTGCACACAGCCATGTCATAAACAGTCAACTCCGAGGTAGCTGACATCTACACAACAAGGACAAAAGCAGCTAGCATCAACCTAACTTAACTTTGTCGGGTACAAAATAGATCTTTCGTGCTCTGACACCTATATAAAACAAATTCGATGTTGCAGAGATCTCAGACTACGTTGCAAACCATGAAAGCGACAAATCAACAGCAACATTCGAAGTTCAAATGGGAATAATACCACTGCCATGGTTGAAGTCTTATTGGTGCTCCTCTAATAGAAACTATTTTAAGCTGAGGCCTATAAATAGAAGAAGATCGTCAACCTTTGAAGGTTACCAAATTGCTATGAATTACAACGTCTAAAGCACTCAAAGTATTCAAACTCTCAAGCACTCTAGAAGTAGCATATTAACCAAAAGGGAATCATCGTCTAAGTGTTCATTAAGCTCATACTTGAGTTATATTTTTCCTTAAATCTAAGTCTACTCTATAAACATTCTAAGCTTAGATTGAGCAAACTGACTCATAGCATTTTTTACTTGTAACAATTTGCTCACTTAGTTGGAACTATTCTCAACCTTACCCCTTACCCAGAAAATAGGTTTTACGTGTTAGAAGTAGAAAGCAAGTAAGCAACAAGTGTTTGTTGTCCGAAAGCAAAGTCGGTCACTGCCAGTGTATCCATGGTTAAGATAAGGTTACGGTCTTGCCGGCTGATCAAACAGGTTGTAGGTTCCTTGTACCTATAAGCAAAAAGATCCAAGTTAGTTGATTATTTAACTGTTTACTTTTTGCTCTTTATATTAAATGTTATTGAACTATCATCACAAACAGCACACTATATACAACAAACATATCACGCATATAGTCAGTTGTATCACACAGCTAGCTGTCATCAATATTGACTAAGTTCTAATGTAAAAGATTTTCATCAAAAGCGAGTAGCTAAGCCTCCATATTCCACACAGAGATAGTTATCTGTCCAATTGATAAGTTTTCAGTTGTCAATAAATTAACTTACTAGCAAGGATGTGACTATAAATATAATTAAGTTTAGAAGCAAATAAAAGAAAATTTATTCAAAGGTTTTATGATTTTTTTTAAATGTGTCGCCTATATATGGTAAGCAGTTGTGTAGTGTTCAACCTTATTAGGAATATTTATTAAAGTGGGATTCTTATTTTTTCATAATAATAATAATAATATGATATTACATTATTGCCCTTAAGTTAAAGAAAAAAATAGTAATATAATAGGCCAACCAAATTCTATAAAACAAATATTTTTATAATAGGTATAGATTAATGGAATGAGCAAATTTGAGTTAAAAAAAATATGAATTTTTATTTCATCAGTATTCTTTTGAATTGAATTGAGGTCGTGTAGAAATTGTGAATAATGTATGAAGATGTTACTTTTGGTCACACTAGTATTGCCTTAAATGGAATCAAGTTAGACAAAATGGGCTATGTATTATATTTCGATAGCTCTATCATGAAATCAAACAATATTTTAATTAAAATAAAATTATTAAGGGCCTCCAATAATTGAAGTTGTATGGTTGTTACAAGTGGGGTGCTTTCATTCAGATATAGGATATAAAATATACATATAGAATTTAGTAAAAACTTGTACAATGGGTGGCTTGAATTCCAATCATCACGAAAAATTATTATCTAATTCATGTAGTTTGGCCTAAAATAAGGAAAAGTACCTAACTGCTTCATCATCTAAACATGTTAGAAGTTTTGTCGGATTGGGTTGATTTAGGCTGAAAATGTTGATTCATTTTATTTATTTCTAATAAATTCTTTTATCGAGGTTCAATAGGCTAGTCGTGCAATAATTTCATTGATGAATAAGAGTGAATTTATAAAAATTATGGGAGTTTAACTAATAGTATATACTTTTCTGGATTTAAACGAGTGGACAACCTAAGAGGACAAAGACCCTCGCTGGTTTTGGTTTTGGTTTTGATTTTGATTGGTTGAGTGAATGGCAACACAAAAATTGTGTCTTCTCGTTTCATAGGTCAAGATCCATCGAATGGCAATCAGGATATTACTCCCACCTAAAAAGTTACCATATAATTTATCTATTTCTTTCTTTGCAAAACGTCAAAGTCTACATAGTAATTTGATCATATCCAACATTCTTACCATCAACCCATGCACAAAATCAAAAGAACCTCAAAAGTAAGCAAACCACTAGACTGACCGCATCATTTATCAGATATAAGTGTGATACAACTGCAGAAAACACTCTCTATTTCCCATATCAAACAACCTCCAGATAGCAGCAAGATAAGACAAGCAATTATTAGTACGACATGGTACATTGCCCCAAGTTTCCATTCCAATTCAAGAAAACTATGGCAGCCCTCAGAAACTAGCTACTTACAATCAAAACAGCATATCTATCAAGGAAAAGTATGTATAGGCCTACAGCACCATTGTAACTTGTTACTTTATCTGGTGATCTAGCGGCCTTCTTTGG
Source organism: Monilaria moniliformis (assembly GCA_034509125.1). Taxonomy (NCBI): domain Eukaryota; kingdom Viridiplantae; phylum Streptophyta; class Magnoliopsida; order Caryophyllales; family Aizoaceae; genus Monilaria; species Monilaria moniliformis. The sequence continues at coordinate 4,280 of JAYDZE010541288.1, forward strand.
TTATAAGCTGGGAGAAGACACGGCTCGTTGACATGTCCGAACCACCATCATAATCCCGATCCCCATCAATGTCTGCACGCCTCAATGGAATAACCACAGGTGCTTCACCATCACCCCCATTACCATCCGTTGCCCGTTGCTCTTCTTCTCTTGGCCTCTCATTAGTCTGTAGCTGATACGCGTACTCCAAATTCCACAGCACATCGCCCATGGTTGGCCTATCCACACCATATTCAGCCAAACACTTCTCAGCCGTTTCACCAAATTTCTTGAGGGCGCTCGGCTTGATCTGACCTCTGAGATGAGGATCTATGATCTCATTGATCAGCCCCTTCTTGTGCCACTCCATTGCCCATTCAGCTAAGTTTACTTGCTCGCGGTTTAGTAATGGATCAACTGCAGGTCGAGCACAAAGAACCTCAAAGAGCACAACCCCGAATGAGTAGACGTCTGATTTATCAGTGAGCTGCTGTCTCCTGAAATATTCAGGATCTAAGTAGCCAAAGCTGCCTTTGACGCCAGTGCTGACATGAGTCTCATCTAGGCACGGCCCCGACTTTGAAAGGCCAAAATCAGCAACCTTAGAAACATAGTTTTCATCAAGCAGAATGTTGGTCGATTTGATGTCACGGTGGATGATCCCTTGAGCTGAGCCGGTGTGAAGGTAATGAAGCCCTCTGGCAGCTCCGATGCATATCTCAAGCCGTTGCTTCCAAGATAAAGGTGGCGAGTCGCTACCATAGAGATGGTTTCTCAACGGCCCCTTCTCCATGTACTCGTATACAAGTATCATCTCGGATTGTTCCTCACAGTAGCCTACGAGTGATACAAGATGGTGGTGGCGAATCTTGGATAGTACAGTAATTTCAGTGTGAAACTCCGGGAGCCCCTGCCTCGAGCCAGGCACGCCTCGCTTCACAGCCACTTTTATGTTGTCTTTGAGAACCCCTTTGTAGACCATGCCAAAACCACCCGAGCCAACTATCAAATTCTTGTCAAAATTATCGGTAGCAAGCTGTAGATCAGCAAATGGGATCTTCAAACCATAGTAGCCGTAGGGGCCTGGAGAGGCAAGGACTATGCCTTGAGATATTGTGGCGTGGGAGCTGCCACCACCAAATACTCGCAGCGAAGTCCAGCCTGCGCTCTCTGCGCGCCTTGTCTTGAGCTTCGGCTTCCTCTTCCTGCATCTCAGTATGGCTAAAACCGTCACAACTGCCAAACTCAGCATGAGAACTCCACCAACAACACAACCCAACAAGATCCACTTGCCAACCTTCTTGGACCTCGGGGGCGAAGGAGGCACATAGTTAACCATTCTCATGATCTCCACTCCGTTGAGAATGGCATTCTTCTTCATGGTGTTGCTCAAGTCCGAGGGGCCAACACTGATCCGAACAACACCAGAACCCCTCATATTCTTCACAACGAAGTCAATGTAATAAGGAGATGCAAGCCTATGAAATGCAAGCACAGACAGATCCACATCCTTGTATGCAGGAACGCCATTTATATATATGTTGAAGTACAACGTGTTGAGGGCAACGCTCACGATATCACAGAAATGCAGACGAACCAAATTCATAGCGCCCTCGGAGCTCACCGGGAAATCCCATGTTATGTTGAAATGATTTACCAAACTCCCATTATATACATTCATCTGCTGTGCAGTCATGTACACGTTGTCGGGGGCGACCTCCCTAGTCGCCCCGCCCTGCTGGTAGTTAGGAGGATCACTAGTCCTAGCAACCTTAGCGGCAGATTTAATCACCAGAAAATCCTCATCAGGAATCCAACTCCTCCAAAGTGTATCATTAAAAGGTGTTAGCAACAATCCTCCAACATTAACCCTATGAACAGTTTCCAAAACTTGGTTTGAGACATTCTGCTCAAACTCACTAATCTCTTCCGGGCTAATCAATGCAATCCCACCAGAATCAATGAAGAAATCTTTGGGTGCTGAGAAAACCTCAATTGCACTCACAAATGCAAAATTGGAATCAGTATCAGGTGTGAACACAATCTCAAGCTCATCTCTATCTACCATGACAAAGAACTCTTTAACAACAGTAACTTTAGCACTAAAACTGGTTAAAAGCGAAATCTCATTTGCAGAAACACCAAATTTCCCATTTTTGAGATCATAATTCCGAGAGCTAAAGGGAGAGAAATGCAGACGCACGAAATGAGTCCCAAGATTCTTGATAATGAAAGTGTAGCTCGAAGCAGAAGTGAAAACTCGAGCTGTGCTGTAAATAACAGCAGAATTGGAAGATGAATTTGGATTTGTGAGAGAAGATGATTTACCTTTTGACAGATAAGTTGAACCGTTGTCTGAAGAATCCCCAAGAAAGTGTCTGTTGTAAACAATCTCTGTGCTAGAATCGGATCCACAGCTGATGAGAAAATTATCTTGGGGTGTGAAAGCAGAGGAAATAGTTAAAAGCAGAAGAAGTGGAAATAATCTTGCAGCCATAAGTGCTTAGATTTTCTGGCTTTTCCAAGAATGTGTTACATAAGCGGATAAGAAAGGAAGACAGAAAAAAATGAATCTTTTTTGCGAACAAAATCCGGAAATTCTTGGGAAAATGACACGAGCACAGAATTTGACGAAAAGGGGGAATATAATGAAAAGATAGAATTCAACAAGGAAAGTCTTGTACTCTGTAAGAACTGGATGCCAGAAAATCTTAGTAAGTTCTTGAAAAGGAGAGAATTTTGAGGGTTTTGTACTAATTCTATATTTTGAGATTTTCCATCCGTAAAAGAAAAAAGAATCAAGAATTGATTGATGGGGCCACAACCCAGAAAACTATTTCACGGACCATCATTTGTGCAGTAAAAAACCAAAAAACATGAGTGAAAATGCTTGTGCATTGAACAGCCATAGTTTGACTTAGGAAGCTTTGCATGTGCAGATTTTAATGTGGCATTAAATTTTAGTCCAAATTCTGCAAGTTTTCTTTGATATCATTTCGTGACTTGTATAAGTTTAGCATGCCGTTTTTCTTTTTGATGTAGTGACAAAATTGCCAGCGTGATCAGTCAGCACCAATAGTTAACTGAATTTTGTCAAAAAAATAGTGCAATTTCTTAATTAGTACAGCTGTCAGAATTTTGGGCATTCGCAATTCTCACTAACTCATCATTTAATTTGTGTTATTCATATATCCCATTGTCACTATTCAGATTATCTCTTAAATATGTATAATCATATAACTAATTAATTACTTCAGTTACATCATTCATCAAACTCATATTATATATTTTTAATTCGTTAATATTATTTACTATAATTTGTGGATATAATTAATTTATATTCATTGAAATTAAAAGAGAATGGAAAATTTTAAAATAAAAATTCGTTATTTTTTTTAAAAAAAAATACATAATTTAAATAAAAAAATTACATAATCGAAATAAAAAAATTTACATAAGTGAGAACAAAAAATGCTAATCATTAATCGAGAGAACCGAAACGTGCCTAGATTTCTTCAATTAAATCTTGTGGGAATTGGGCATGGGCGTTTTGATCGCATAACGACGAACGACGATGTTGGTGATCTCGGAATATCATGGGGCACCTCGAGATGGGTTTTCGCTTGCGGTCGAGGAGTTCGAGACGCCGCCCATGTGTACGTCTTCCCAATTAGGAGCTTCATCTCCTTCTTTCTCGATTATCAAGTTGTGCAATATAATGCACACATGCATGATGTCAGCGAGCATATCCTTGTACCACCACATACGTCCCGAACCTTACACGATTGTGAACCGTGCTTGGAGAATGTTGAATGCTCGTTCCACGTCCTTTTACACCGACTTAAGTTTATGTGCAAAACGATTTTTTGGCCTTAATTAGTTGGATATGAAATGATCTTGACGTACGTCGGCCATTTCAGATAGATGTCGTTGGCAAGATAGTGGCTCATGTTGTAGTGACGTCCATTGGCCGTAAATTGTATCATCGGTGCCCTACCACCCAATTCGTTATTGAGGACATCGGAGTGGTTGAGGACGTTGATGTCATTGTTGGAGCCGGCGACACCGAATAACATATGCTAGATACATAGTCAAAAGTCTGCGACATCTTCAAGCACGATGGTTGGATGGGAGCGTTTGTGGCCACTGGTGTAAACACTCATCCATGTTGTTGGACAAGTCTTCTATTCCCAGTACATGCAGTCGATGCTACCAAGCATCACGAGAAGCCGTGCCGTGCCTCATGCATAAGGAACAGTCGCTGGTAGTCTTAGGTTATCGGCACCTCGAATATATAGTGTCGAATTCATCTTGAATGGGCGCGGCAGAATCGTATCAAGCATTCCCGCCCCGTCAAGTTTGCGACGTGCATGTACTCGTCATATTGATCGACAGTTCCACCAGTTGCGAGTTGTTGTATCGCCGATGCACATTTATGCGGTGTCAAAAGCCCTTTTCGTCCGAGATCCGCCGCTGGGAGGCAGTATTTCGTTTCCGGTACATGTACTTCCTCGATCGGGCTTGACGTGCCGACGTCGCACCTCTGCCATATAATGATCAATGACCGGCCTGACCCTGTCTATCACATCAAAAACTTTGTTTAGTTCCTCGGACGAACTATCTTCATTTGACTGATTGGGGACAATATCATCATCGGCCCATCACACCGTAACAGGATTCCGGCGGCGCAGTGGATGCCCTTGGAACTGTTCGGTTTACTCTTTATCTAAGTGTGAAGGTGCATAAATTATAATTCAACAATCTACGCAATTGAAAAATATAAAATAGCATTTGATAAAAGAAAATCAAGTTGTAAAGCACCTTCCATATTAAAATAAGGATAAAACAGTGTTTGCTAACATCAACTTCAGCTTACAAAAGAAAGAACCGAGGCCAAAAATCTAAAAGCACGTCAGCCGTGCCGACAACCAATTTTCCACCATTTTTTTGTCTCCCTTAATATCTAAAAGTAAAAATAGATAGTTTTAATATAACTAGCAGAAATTGACTAAAGTGAAATGGATTATTAATGTCAATAGCATTGAGTGGGGTTCTGTGGAAGAAAAGGGATCTTTTAAATGCACATCCAACAGTAAAAATGGACCATAATAATAAGAATAAATAAACTATTAATATAAAAAATGGAATAAAAAAAGACTACTTAAAATATATGATGGATGGAGTATCACATAGAATAGATGCACATTAATACAACAAGCACAAAATTAATATTTTACTATGAAAATCGAACACATAAAAGGTATGGCGGCTTCACCACAACTATGCTTCTTAAAACTTTTTCTTCTGAATTCTGATATAATATTGGGGAAGAAAGACCACTCCTTGACCCCTAGTAAACTAACTGTACAAAGACGGATCATTTTTCAATCCTATAAAATAATGCAGATTAAATAATTATGCTGCTTATTAAATTAAATCAGAATTTTGTACGTATTCCAATATGTCTTGTTTCTTAGGTGAGTCATTACAATTTTTAACTGCACGATCTGTCTTATGCGGATGTGATAATTAAAGCAATAGATAATATATAATAGCACAAATTGTCGGAAAAAATTATGAAATTTGGTCAAATTCTGGTCAATCCCGTAAGTTTAAAAATCAGCCGCTAATGTCATGACTTTGACATTTCTACAATTGTCCCACGGCGCTTGATTTGGGGGAAAATCGCTGCTGATGTGGCCGATGGAAAATCATACGTGCACAAAACGTTTGACCACTAAAACGACATCGTATGTTGAGATACAAATCGACGTCGTTTTGTTATAGGAAAATTGGCTGAAAAACCATGATGTTTGGTCAAATTCTGGTCAATCCCGCTAGTTTCAAAATCAGCTGCTAATATCACGACTTTGACATTTTCCGAAATTGTCCCATGACGAAAAATGGTGACCTACGTATTTCAAATAATTGACGGGGCGCATACGTGACTAAAAATTAATGACGCGACACAGATTTACATTAAATAACGTCGTTTTAGTGGGTGGAATGAAAAAAGAAAACTTAATTCTCTATTCTCTCTCCCATCTCGTTTTCTCTCTGCTCATCGTGTTTCTCGACATCTCAATCTCAATCATTGTCATTTCAATCGCAACGAAGAGAACAAAAACACGAAAATTCTGAAAAGATCAAGTTCGAAAAAAAAAAAAAAAAACTAAATCTGTAAAATTCTCAATTTGTGAACTGGAAATGATGAATGATAATTATCTACCATCAAGAACCCAATAAAAAATTGAACGAATTTTAGCGATTTTTTGGGAAAAATTCAAAGCATTTCTATGGGGCTTTTTGTCGAACACTTGGTATGCATTGACAGAAAATGAAGAACAAAAAAATTAGAACCGATTTCTATAGCCCAATTGTTCAAAAATCCAACCAAAACTTTGAAAACGATGATTTGCCTTAAGACTATGATTTACGAATGACGGTGTTGGTGGAGGACGGCATCGACAATTGTAGAAAAGGGAGATAAACGAGGTTGAAGATTGGGGAAGGGTTTTCAAAAGAAAAGAAGAAGAAAAGAAAAAAGTAGAAGAAAAATATTTATTTTAACCAAATGACAAATTATCGGAAAAATCGTGAAGTTTGGTCAATCCCGCAAATTTCAAAATCGGTCATGTCTGCGCTAACTAGTTAGCCACGTCGTTAGTTTTAAGATACGTATGCGCCACGTTAATACATTAAGACACGTAGGGTAGTGAAATTTTTTATCGTTGGACAATTGCGAAATATGTCAAAGTCATGATATTAATCGCGTTGCCGTATCGGTTATCAAGAAGAAGTATGTGTTTATGTTATTAAAAATTTATTTGGTGATACCAGCATTAAAGTTCAGCTATATTTCTTCCATTATAAGAACACTGGGTATAATTTCAATTCCTCCACCCCCACTATATATATAAAAGCAAAAATAAAGATAAAATAACAGCACTACATCGAGTTGTCCTACGTGTGCTTCATATATTAGCTCTGCAAACTCGAATGGTATTAACTTTTTGAATCTCATGTTTGGGCAATAAAGAGTTCGTGTATTCTACCACAAAAATAGGGGCATTTTAAGATAGAAGTTTTAAGTCAAATTTCAATTGCAACGTCACTAATTAAAATCTTGGCAAAACGATATTGAATCTTTTAAGTTGTTGCAATTAACATCACCCACAAATTCCATCGATTCATCAAAATTTTGGTTCAAACAAATTTTCATCGTTTAATCATTTGATTCGAGAAAAAAAAAAAAAAAAAAAAAACTTGGCTTTTATGACTTCAAGGAGATGAGCATATGACAAGGTCGAGCAGATCGGATAACGTTGGAGTAACGAATTTAATGTTAGATCATCTTGATCACGATGGAGTGTGTGCGGAAGAAATCTTAGAGCTACCATTCTAAGAATATAGGTCCCTGCGTCCAAAAAAGAAAATTAAGAAAAAGAACATACTTCCTTCTATCCATGAAATCAATTATTTATTTATTAAGAATGTCTCAAAATATAGTCGATTTTTTTAATGTGAATTATTTGAAAATTTTATATTACTAAAAATAACTTAAATTTATGAAAACAATACATGGAGTAATAATTAATGAGAAACTTAAATTACGACATATACACTCTATTTTCCGAAACAGAATAAATAAAAATTAAAATGGGTCTACTTTGATGGGACGTCACAATTGCATGGTGAAGATGGTGTTGAATCTTTTGATTACAGTAGCAAACTATTAATACATGCTATTTAACCGTATGCAGCGGCTAATCAAAACTTATATACGTATGATATTTAACACCTGACATGTCACATATACTATCTCGTCTAAATATTTACCCTAGATTAGTTATTGACTTGACGGGACACAGTTTCTCAAAGAACGAAGAGTTTTATTTGCAAAAAAAAAAAAAAGTCTAAAAGGGGGTGAGCTCTACAAGCTCAGTAGTGCACCATACGTTAGAACATATTTCTCGAAACTCAAATAACGTACTGTTTACTTAAATAAAAGATTAATTCTCGAAAGTCAAATAAAGTTTTGTTAACTTAAATAAAAGCTTAAGGTAAGTTTTCATTTAAAAACAAGACTTAAGCTATATTAATTCATTCCTTACACAACATGATGCCATAAGATTACCAAATCTGAACTTCCATAAAGGTAATATTAAAATTTCTAGTAATTTGAATAAGATTTAATAGCAACACTTAACATCATAGATATAGTTTCAAATAACTTCTAACATGTTACCTTAGCATTTTACCTTATCAAATAAAAGCCTAAGAAAATAAAAATATCACGCAAAGAAAAATATAAAAGAAGAACTAACTTAATACCAAAAGGAGTCAAATGACCATAAAAAAATCCAACAATACATGCCGCATCACAACACAGATTTATAATAGTAGCGACAAACGCGAACAACAGCAACGAAAGAATTGCGCGGAAGTAAGGGAAGTGGAGCTAGGTTAACAATATTTTCGATATTAAATAATTTTTAATTTATAAATAACAAAAATTACTAAAATACCCCTGCGTTTTTTCAAAATTGGTGGGGGCCCATGGACCCCCCATGTCTCCATGTGGCTTCGCCACTGATCACATGAGGTCATAGTACATCTTCTAATATCATATACAACTTTACTAACGACGACTAGTACCTAATAAATTCATATAACGTTATTTATTACCATACAATCCCAAACCGCTTCATATCTCATGTAACACCATATGATTTCAAATATTAGCAAATAACCTTACATATCAAATACGTGCATACAATGTCATATAACTATAACCGACATCTTATGGTTTCAATCAACATCATATATCAACATATAGCACCATATATCTCATGTATCCATATGTAACATCACATAGCCTTAAGGCATCACATATCATCATATGGTGTTATATAACTAAAGTTACTAAATGGAATAAACTGATTTTACTCAAACATCTTTAGAGGTCAAGCCTTACACATATAGATATCTATGAGTGTCTGGTTTAATTAAAAAAAATATGTTTAAAAATCCCACGTAGTTAGAAAGTTATGATTGTATTCCATCGTCTACCAAACTGTGACAGTTTCTGGCGGAGTTTTTCCAACAATTTTTAAGTATAACAAACAGACTTATAAAATCACAAGAAAAATCAGAGGGCTTCCAGACTTATGAAAGTAATTTTAAAGATGGTTAAAACAGAATTTCCATGGTTCGAAGTATGCTAAATAATTCAGAACAAAGGACTGCAGAACAGGGTATTTTTGGTTCACTTTAATACATATCTTATATTTCGAGGTTCAACTTATCTTTTTAGCATGAAATGTCTCACTTAACACCTTAAACATTCTTCCTGAGTCAATTTCAATAGTATAACATGGAACTTCAATATAAATGGCATGTAATTTTCGATTCTAACACATAAAGTATTCAAGTTTAACTTTTATCCAACAAATCTTATTCCAATAATACCCATTCATATCTATAGCCATTAATTAGTAGCCAAAACAGGTTCAAACTACGCTATAATTCATCATCAAAGATTCATGCTTGTCGGCTCTTCTCAAATCTCACATAGGATTCAAGTTAATTTGAATTCCTGCCCCAGATTAAACCCATTTACACATGCGTAGAGTCAAATTAGCAAGAATCAAAACAAAAGTTCTTCAATTTTCCCCTACAAATTTTTAGTCCTCTCCCTTTTTCACCCAAAGCCTCAATTTCACCATCATGCTTAAATCATATCCAAAGATATCATAGTATATGTATCCATATCTAATTGAACAATTTAAACTATAAATTCAAGAATCAAGGGCCTAAATTTTCGGCCTCTGCATGTTCTCCATCTATGGTTGAATTTACCAAAATTTTGCAAGAATCGAGTTCGGATTTTGGAGCTTCAAGCTTGAATTCCTCTTCAAAACAATGGAGATGAAAGGGGGTTGAATATTGAAGGCTTCTTCTCTCTTGATTTTCTTAGGTGTCGACAATGGTAAGGAAATTGGATGAAATGGTGTGTTGGAATACATGGAATTCTCCTCCTCTTTCTTTTTTTTTTCGAAAACTAAGGAGATAATTTGTGGTGTTCTGACTTTTGCATACTAACACCCACTCATTTTGATCATCCACTTCCCTTTATTTTTTTTGACAACACATACTTAATACTAACACATGACACCATTTCAACTTTATCTTCAACTACCTACATGATATCCGCTGCCCGGAATTGCATTAATGGAATGAACGTGAATCAGAAAAAAATACAACGCACACCTCTACACTTGAGATCGCC
>JAYDZE010541299.1:0-14549 GCA_034509125.1 Monilaria moniliformis
TGGATAATATATAATTAATATTTTTATAATTATTCTTTCTTGCTAATTTCATTAATCCTTCTTGCTTTTCATTAATTAATTAGCAAAATATCATAACAAGTACCCAAGTGGATAATATATAATTAATATTTTTATAATTATTCTTTCTTGCTAATTTCATTAATCCTTCTTGCTTTTCATTAATTTATAATAATTTCATTCATTCATACCAATCACCTCCTTAGAATTTCGATTGCCAACGAAAAATTTCGATATCGAAAAAAGTGGATATATCTTGTATTTGAAATGGATTTGATTATACAAAATTAATGACATAAGTGAAAATTTATGAACGAATAAAAAATATTTATATGATTTATTTTATATAATTTATTATTTATATAATTAGATTAACACTACATGAATTATTATAGTTAAAATAAAATATGCCTACCCCTGAACTCAGAAATCCATGTGTATACATTTGATTATATATTAATATATTCTTAAGAAAACTATTATGCTTAGTGTTTGTAAGCTTGAATAAGCTTTTAGTAGCCATTCAACCCACTTGTATCACTAAATTATTAATATTCAAATTCACAAAAGAATCTATGATAGAAAACATTAATTTATTTCTTTGTAGAGCCGCCTGGCATGACCATCTCCATGGACTAAATTTGAAGTTCTCTCTATTATTAAAAAATCAAAACCTATGTTAACATTTAGTACTGGTGATGTCTGTGAGGCAGGGTCTTTCAGTTACTGCCAGCCATAAAAAACGAAATCAAGAAATGTGTTGTGGAAGAATTTTTTATTAGATCAGGGAATGTTGAGATTTCCAAGGCAGATATTCCCCCCCTAACCATGACAGAGTTCGGAAAACCTTTTGAGAGGAAAAAGTTGCAGAAAATTGTGCACGTCATTCAACAATATAAAGTTTCTAGATGACTAGTTATTGGTCAAGTGAACCCATTAGTTTGGCTTGTTTGAAGCTAGCACAACATTGGTTGAAGCAATGAATATAGTTTGTGAAAGTAAAATAAATTAAACTGACACCTTGAACTCAACTCTAGATGCTGTTAAATGATTCAGCAATGAGCTAGATCAATAATATGTGAAGTTAATCTCTACTTTGTCTCAAAAAATATAGATCTCTCCTTTTCATTTTTGATGTGCTCAAACTTATTTCATGTTACTGATCAATATCAACTGTCAATAAGTTTTCTACATTTTCACAGTTTCACCTTCTTAGGAACATCTATATTACCATAGTTGCTAATTTTCTTTTAAATTCTTCAATTTTATAGAAATAAGATAACTCCATGAATTTCTATGTGCTCTTTCCATTGATACCAGGGCACGTCTTCAAGAGTAAACTATGATTCGTGCTTGGCTAGCTTGATGTCCAAAACAAGTATATTAGTTGTTGAAGGATACTTATTCGAATTTCCTGACACAATCAAAACAATTGCCATGGCATGTGAGGAGGCCCGCAAATGCGGTGCTCTTGTTGCCATTACAGCGTCAGATGTCAGCTGCATTGAGAGACATTATGATGACTTCTGGTAAATATTTTGCGAAATACCTAATTCTTTGCATCTCTTCATTTGGTCTGAGGTTTGTCTGTAATATAATCTGTCAGCCTGAGATATAACTTTTAGTTTATATTTATTTGTCAGGGACATCATGGCAAATTATGCAGACATAATCTTTGCCAACAGTGATGAAGCCAGAACTTTTTGTCATTTTTCCTCGAAAGAAAGCCCCATCTCAGCCACTAGGTACCTGAGCCATTTTGTTCCGTTTGTTTCAGTGACAGATGGCCCTAGAGGCTCTTATGTTGGTGTGAAAGGAGAATCTGTATACATACCTCCAAACCCTTGCGTAGCAGTGGACACTTGTGGGGCAGGGGATGCCTATGCATCTGGCATATTATATGGTTTGTCGCGTGGTGTATCTGATTTGAGAAGTATCGGTACCCTAGCTTCAAAGGTCGCATCTGTAGTTGTTGCACAGCAAGGAACTCGGCTAGGGGTAGAAGATGCTGCTAAGTTGGCTGAGTCATTCACATTCCATTGCAAGAGCAAGAGCAAGAGCTCAGCTAGGTGGTCTGATGTAGGTAGGTTCTGATCAAATTTCCAGCGTGTGATCTTCTGTATTTAGTGAAAGGAAAAATCTGTTTCATGCCAATATGTTGATCCATTGAACATTTTTAGCTTTTTATAGCACTGTATATCTTGGAACTAGTAATTATTATTCTTGTGCTATGAGAGAAATATGTAGCAGTTTATCTCCAAGTATCAGCTTGGTGCTAGTGTATAGGCTGCAAGCCCTAACACATTTTTTGTTTAAATAAATGTTATTAATTGCTTCATTGAGAGTTGGTGTTGGTATCTATTGCTTTTGGCTCCTTGAAATGTGACATTGGCGAATCAATTCGATCAGCACAATAACAAAAATTGCTTAGTGTAATCCCAGCAATCATACACGAATCTGATTCAAGTTCCTTCCTTCACTAGAAAGAGAATAAATCCTGTGTAATTAGAAGAATTCAATTCAAATGCAGTAAATGGATCTTGCATAGCACATAACCACTATGTAGTCGTTTAGTTAATTTTACTTGGATAGTTCAACGTATTCCTACCTTGAAAGTTTCTGTTTTCCTTTTCCCCTCTTCTTGCCTAAACCGGCACACAGCGCATCTGTTCTTAGACAACAGACAGAGCAGATAAAGAAATACTACAAGATTAGGCCTGCATAACTAGTATCAACACGAAATGATGTTTTTCATTAAGTTTCCGGCACTACTTTGCTTAACAATATGATACAAATATCTGTCTCATCTCTGAATGTTGACAGACAAGAATATTGAGATGGAGAGGGGTGAAGAAATAAGATGACTCCCTCCAAACCTCAATTTTCTTTTAAATCATTAAATTCCATAAGTGGCTGTGACCTGCACGAGCAAACAAAAATAAACACACAACCACTTAATAGTTTTCATCAACAAGAAATGCCAAGCTGCAATAATATTCAAGACAGTAAAATATAAACATAAATCATAAATTGTGTATTACTTTCTACTAAATTCCCAGTCTGCTTGTTGCTAGGAAGACATTCCACTATCGTTACAATTACCGTCTCTCGACTCTAGTTTTGCTCAACTATGGGGACAAAGGAACTATGTACGGGGTGAAATCACATGCAACACTAACAAATATAAATAAACAAGACCATCGATATCAAATCACTATCAAATCACAGCAAACACACAAAAGTGTATGGACAAAGCTGTCTTCAATATGCACATATGGTGAGGTGATGTCTTGGATTCAAGTGAGAAAGCAAATCCCTTTTTCGTATGATCTTTTCATTGTGCTAAAACATACTACTTTTTTCATTTTTTCACTTGCAAATTCAATAGTTATAGCACAATTGGCTGCATATTACAGGAAAGATCAGCATGTACAAGTCTAGCTGTGAAATATATGGATTCAACTTATCTATGTTCTGAAGATTTCCCCTTTCATATTCATTTCCCTCATTCTAGAGTTTGGCATCAAAAGAATTTAGTCACCAGTACATGGTAAAGATCAATGCTTCAAACAGCATAGTTAAAAACTTTAGCTTTGATACACCATGGTAAGACCCTACAAGACATGCACGCATGCAGTTTCATAGCGTACTTGAGAAGAAAACCAATCAAGTTGAGCATCAGAACCAGATAACCATGCTTACCATTTTGATGTTTGGCTGATGCCAAGACCATTACATGTGAGTATCATTCCTTTGAATCTCGATAAATATTCCTAGAAAGGGAAAGGCCGATCAAAATTATTAGCAAAGAAGCATCAAAGTTTGAAAATGATAGCAAAATGAAACATAACTTGGATCAGACAGTGCCTCAAAAGATGACAAGCCACAAAATACTAACCCGTAGGGTGTACTTGTCAATCTCATAATTTCCATTCGAATCATATTCAAGTCTCTTATCTGGATCACTCAACACTGCAAGGAACAAGTCTTGAGAATGGGACTTGACAACATTATACTCCAGAGAAGAAGAGGGTTTTACCAATCAACATATCTTTAAAAGGCCTTCTTTGTTTAAGGCACTAGATTTTTAGGTCAACTGAATGGATTCTGTGGAAAGTTGATTCAATTCCATTGTGCAGAAATGCACAAAAAGTCCTTGTTTGCACTGGCCACAAACTACGCTTAAATGGTGATTTTAGATGTAGAGTAGTACAACATTGTTTATGATTCAAAACTGAAGATGAAATCCCAATAATTCCCAAATGAGATTGATTAACAAAGCTCAACATGTAGCAAACAAAATTACCAGAATAAGCTTCATTAATTTCTTGAAATATAGCGGTAGCAGCAGCATCACCCTTGTGTTTGTCAGGATGCCACTTCTGCATATGAAGAAGGTGAATTAGAAGAAGAGATGGGGTGGGTAGAGAGAGAAGATAGATTAAGTAGCAACCAAAGCGAGCTTGCGGTAATTCAATCGTATTTTGTCGTCAGTTGCATCATAATCTACTTGTAAGATCTTGTAGTAATCCTGAAGAAGAAGAAGCAAGTAAATGAAAAGGGGAAATTGAGAGGTGGAAATGAACACAGAAAAGAAGGTAGAACCAACCTTGTAAGAAGTGGGGTTGAGATTGGAGTCCATAAGATAGAATTGTACGATTACATGGAGAAAGATTCATAATTTTGTTTCATGGAACCACAAGGATTAGTAGTAGTATTGAGGTGGAAGGAAGCTGGATATGGGGGGATTTTAATTTTGGGGGAGTTGCAATTTTTCCTATTTAGGATATTTTTATATAGTGGGTGTGGAGCTCTAATCGCCACAACTGGGTTTCCGATATTTCTAAGCTGGGGAAGAGTTGGGCTTCATAATTAAGAGAGAAGTCAAGTGAACATAGAAGAATAGCAGTTGATGAATCAGAGTCATTCAAATGGATCGGAGAAGATGAAGAAGTGACAGAGAGACATAGTGACAGAGAGAGAGAGAGGATGCTTGTCATTTGGCGGAAGGCCCGTTGTGTGTTTTTTTTTTTTTTTTTTTTTTTTTTTCAGAAAAGACAACGGAAGGCCCATACAACCAAACCCAACCCAATGAATACACAGAGCATAAAGGATAAATATTACTTTAAACGCTAATTTATACCTCCTTTATATATAAAAAAATATATAATTAAATTTTAAATTATCGATTTTGTATTAAAAACATCATGCGTTCATTTTTCAGCCTCCGGAATCTTGACGTAGCTCATCAGATGCCATAGTATAATTTTTATTTTTAAAATGACATGACTAAGAAAACGACATTGTTTCGTGCTCTATTATAAAAGAAATTGGCAATCTACATTAAAATTTCAAGAATGGATGCAAGATTTTTGATACAAAATTAATAGTTTAAGATCTAATTTAATATTGTTATATTTCAAGACATTTTTTAATAAAATAAAATTATTTAAAATTTAAAATAATGTTGGATAGTACGTGTTTTAATGTACAATTGGTAAAGTAAGAGAGATATGGAAAAAAATGATTGAAGAGAGAAAAAATGATTGATAAAGTAGGAAAGAGATAGAGAAAAAGTGGTGGGTTATAGTGGTATAAGTTATAAATATATTGATGTTTATGGGTATTGTGTTGTGAGAAATTTTTCATAAATAGAATGAAACTATTTTTAATGTACAGATTAAAATAGAAAAATAAAACTATTTTTCGTAGACGGATAAAGTATTTAATACTGAAAGTCTGAAACGCACTGATTCCATTGAATTGTGTGATTTAAAAAAAAAATGGGAAAAGGAAATAGTAGAGTAGAGCATCTTAGAGGTTAAGCATAATAAAAGCACGCGTAGCGTAGGCATCTCGCCTCTTCAAATCCAATGAGAATCACTTACCTTTCCTTCTCCTTCTTCTTCATATTCGCTGCTCATTCCCTCTTCCTCCTCTCTTCTTCTCTTCCCCATTCTGATTTAGGGTTTTGCTCCGATCAACTCGAGGATAACATGGCTACTATCGGAGCTCCACGCGATTCCAATGCCGACCTCCATTTTCTCGCCAAATTTGCTGTTGATCACCACAACAATAAAGAGGTACTACTGCCCCCCCCCCCCCCTTCTCTCTCTCTCTCTCTCTCTCTTCAATTTGACATATATATTGTGTCCCTTGGCCAGAATGCGCTGCTTGAGCTAGTGAGGGTCGTCAAGGCGCAAGAGCAAGTCGTAGCTGGCACGCTCCATCATCTCACTCTCGAAGTCGCCGACGCCGGAAAGAAGAAACTTTATGAGGCCAAAATCTGGGTAAAACCATGGGAGGATTTTATGGAGCTTCAAGAGTTCAAACATGTTGGGGACGTTCCTTCCTTTACCTCATCCGACCTCGGTGCTAAGAAGGGTACCTAATTCATTTCCATTTTTTCAATTTATCTGCATCTTTCTCTCTCTTTGAGGTTATCAATTCCTTTGCTAGTGTAAGTTTAGTCAAATTGGACTAGTTTCAATCCATAGGGACGTGCTAATGTACTCTAATCGCAAACTATAGTTACTGTCCCTTGGGTCAAGAATAGTTACTGTCCCTTGTTCTTGACCCAAGTTTCCTAGTAGGGTTGATTGTTGATTCAAGTTTGATCAAGCTATCAAGATATCCCTCAAATCATGTTGCTTAGTTTTATGTTTCAAATTGATTTCTGAAATTCCAAGACTTGGGTTTTGCATTATCAGATGAAGGGATACCTGGCTGGAAATCAGTGCCGGTGCATGATCCTGCTGTTCAAGATGCTGCTCATCATGCTGTCAAGACCATCCAGGAGAGATCTAACTCGTTATTTCCTTATGAACTTAGTGAGATTGTCCATGCCAATGCAGAGGTGAGTTTTCTTTGATTGATTGGTATAATATTAAGTAGCGATTTTAAGGTATTCATAAGTTGATTGTGGAACATAAAAAATCCATTTAGCACACGACCTTTCAAATAATAGATGTACGTCTAGGACTCATGTATGGGGATGACCCTGAAACTCAGAAAAAAGTAAAAAACTTCTTTGATGATAATAACCTCTGATTGATCAATCTATTTGAAAGATATCATCACTCCATATTGAGACGACAATTCACTGTATGAGTTGGGGCTGCAATAGTGACTTTAAGGGATGTTGGGTTTTCTATTGACAATCTTTTTAGATGAGTTGATGAGTTTCCTGGGCACATGAAAGTTGAAGGTGGTGCCATGGTCGTTTTGGTGCTTTCTTAGCAAATAATGATGTTACTATTGGATGTGTATATGCTGACAAGATTCACTTTTGCTTCGAATCCTTATTGTACATTGGGCCAATTTTATATATAACTAATGTGTGTCCAACTTAATTCCCCTGGATAGGTTGTTGAATCATCTGCTAAATTTGACATGGTTCTGAAAGTGAAGAGAGGTGGTAAAGAAGAGAAGTTTAAGGTTGAGGTGCATAAGAACAATGAAGGTGGTTTCCAATTGAACAAGATGGATGCTCATCACTAACTCTTTGCTGTTATGTCAGCATTGATGTTCTTTTGTAAACTTCAAACTTGACCTGCGCTACTTGTGTAGGCTTTTAACTTAGTGCCCATCTTGATTTGGTTTGTTTTTAGGTTTGTAATGACTTTTGTATGTCTAGTCCACCTCTCTTGGGAATATGAATATTGACGATACAAGAGTAAAGCGTCCGTTGTGGTTATTTGAACCATAATGATATTATGTTATGGCTTCTGGATTGCGAGTAATAAGTATTAACTTTTAACTATTCAAAGGTTGGGACCGTCTTACAAAAATCGCAAAACCTTGAGATATAAACTGAAGGTTGCCCTTTGTAAAAAGGGGGCTCCGTTCACAAGAGACATAGATGGCTCCAATTTTTAAACAAACGCCAATTCATTTCCTATCAACCAATACTTCTAAAACATATTCACTTCTAACAATTCTCAAACCTCACATTCTAACAATCAGACGCATTTCAAGTTCATGTTGAAAAACATTATCTTAGAGAGAGAGAGAGAGAGAGAGAGAAAGAGAAGTTGAGGCAGCAGGGGACGTAATGGAGACATTATCAATTGATAATACCAAAAAAGGAAAGAGAGAGATACAAGATGGAAGTAGGATCATTCGTATGATTGTACGGAGAGACCAACAGCATACATCCTTTTATGATCTCTCTCGTTACAAACAACCACAATCATATATTGTCAAAGAAAACTAGAAAGATGATTGAACACAGTGCATATTTTAATAATACAATGGTGATTGATATGAACGGTGTGGTGCCATATTAAAACCACAACTATTAACCCTAATGTGTGTTATTCTGAAGTTGAATAAATTATCTCGCATTTAGATCTAACTCACCTCCTTCAGGCCACTCGCTTTGCAATGCATTATCTCCATTTTCTGTTTCATCATCATTCAAAAAGTCTTCAGATGGTTCCTTATCATCTTTCTGTGCATTGCTCCCCCACCCATTCATAATCTCATCCTGGTGGAAATCCTGCTCTTGCTCACCCATGTCAGAAACTGTACTATTACCACGAGAACCAAGGGCACTTCCTCTTATTGGAGCCCGTGCCATCATCTCAGCATGCGCTTGTGATTCTGCACGAGCTTGATCCACATGTACCATGGCTGACATCCGCATATTTGCTTCATGACTTTCTCGACTAGCCTTTTGCCTCGAATCCATTTCAGCCCTTAATTCAAGCAGTGAACGCTTCTCCTCTTGCAAGAGGAATTGCTCCATCATCAACTTTTCTTCAGTCCGGAACTCCCCAAGACCTCGTTTGCGAGAAATAATATTGAATGCAAGGACTTGCTTCTCAAATGTAGCTGTAAATTCTGCCACTTTGGCAGCAATATTATTGTCCCACTGCTGAGAGCGAGAAAGAATTTGGCCTGTGGTGGCTGAATCAAGGATCTTGTCATCTTCCTCTGCTTCGTAGTCTGCCACAACATGGTATGGTAATAGCCTATGCAGAATTAAAGAGAGAAACAATGTTTATGCTCCCAGAAAGAATTATGAAAGCAACTACAGTGGGTTACTCCAATTCAGGTTCTTATACCATCAGAGAAACTAAAGATGAGCACCCAATGCTCTGTCCCCTTGTGCTTTTTACATTTTCGTTTTACTGTAGTTGAAGTGAAAAGTTGGTAAGATGTGAGATTTACAAATTAAAATTCCAACCCATTCTTTTGTTAGAAAGGAAGTGAGTTGGGTTTATTTTTGTTGATGTGGCATGAAAGACCACCAACGAGTTGGATATCAAACTCTACTAGAGTCCATTTGTTGGAGATGCCCTAACTTCATGATCTAAACCTCAATGTTTGATCAGCCAACTAAGACCATAGAATTAAACAATCTTACAGGCATTATGCCTACGGCTCTAATATTGCATATGAGTGTATACATCACAACAGCTAACAAAAATCAAGTATACAAAAAGGTACAGCCCTTTCAAGCATCTTGTCCTTGATTGGTTTAAAATTAAAAGTCAGTCCAACTCGAACTCTCATAAGTTAATGCCCCCAGTGTATACAGACCACGATTCACAAAGCAAAACCACAAAGAAGAACCATAGCTCAAAAGACTAAAAACAAGCAACGCTCGTAATCTGTTTACTGAAACATTTTGTGTGTTCATTATGAAGGAGCACCACTTGAAGATTATAACCAGGATAAGTAATATAATAACAAAATGAATGAAAGGGCTATCTGAAAAGCTACAAAATTTTAAGAGTGAACACCAATGAATCAGCAAGAAGAGAGCATGCAGTAAATGGAGAAATAAAAAGAGATCAAACCTCTCGCAGGCGTCCTCGAGGGAAGAGAAAGGGCGCTTGAAGTCGGGATGACAGACCCGCCAAGCGTCTTGATAAGCAAGCTGGAGAGAGGCCTTGTGCTGCTGCTGCTGCTGGTGGTTAATAGCAGAATTTGAAGTCGGTGCAGAAGAAGAATTAGGATTCGGGTTAGGGTTAGGGTTGGGATTGGGGTGTAGCTGATTCGGTTGTTGGGGAGCGGTATTAGGATTAGGGTTGGTGAGAGGGCGGGAGTGGAGAAGAGATGGGTGCTGAGACTGACCCTGAGGGCGGAGATGGGCGTCGATGTTGGAGGGGAACCTTGACATGGCGTCCTTCTGCCTCTGGATCTGTTGCATTAGCATCTGTTGCTGCAATAACTGCTGCTGCTGCTGCTGCTGCGCCATCGCCGCCTTGTTTTCTTCCATTGCAATGAGCTACCACCGGCTATGCCTCATCATTCATCACGCCGGAGAAGAAAGCAATTAATTACCTTTACCGTCTCAAGAGAGAGGAGGAAGATAAAGAGAGTGAGAGAGAAATTTCTTGTGTATTTGGGCCTGGAGCATTTATAAATGGGCTTAGCTGGAATGGGAGTAAGCATATGGGCCATTAATTAGTCGAGCCTATTTATCTCAACAAAATCACAAATCCCCCAATTCAAATTTTAAAATTCAAATCAAATTCACGGCGGTGCGCCTCCTTCACCACTACCATCTCCTCCGCCTCTGATAATATCAGTACTCTGTAGTCTCAATTAAATGGCGTCGGCAGGCGTGAAAGGATTTTTCCGGGAGAAGAAGAAAGGAAAGCCCGGAACGGCGAAGAAGAGCAAAAACTCCGCCTCCTGCGGCTCCGACGTTGTCCAGCCCCCGGCTCTTATCTCACATGCTACTCTCGATCTTCAAGGTGACCTCCTCTCCAACTATTTTTTGTTTGACTCACTAATTTGTATCAATGATTGCGTGAACCCTAATTTGCAAATTTTTGAGTTTTAGTTACTTTTGCTACTGCATTGGCTTTCTCAACTTACCGTCAGGCTTTATTATGCTTTTCACCCTTATGACAAAGCACTAATGATCGCTCAATGCTTTGTGCTTGGAACTTTATTCTGTTTTTTCATTTCTATTTAAATTTATAAATGCAACATTCATTTGGAGATTCAACTATCTGTTTAGCTGCTGAAGTTTCTAAGAAAATCATGAATGTGATATGTGTGTTATTGAGTTTCTATAACCTAGTACTGAAACTATGCTTGAAGAAGCACATTTTAAAGATGAAAATTGGGCGCTGCTGCCAACATATATAGTTATTTGGAAACCAGGACCACAGATGGGAGCCATACTTGTGAAACAAACAATGCTTTTTGTATTCAAAAGATGACACACTAGTAGAGGTTGGTTGAAGATAATTTCTGATACAATGCATTTTCACATAATGCAGAAGAGTATGACGAGAAAGAGGAGGTTCTGAGGCAATTTGATATGAACATGGCTTATGGGCCTTGTATAGGGATGACCCGTCTGGAGCGCTGGGAGCGAGCTAATAAATTCGGTCTAAACCCTCCAGCACAAGTTGAAAATCTGCTGAGGATGGAAAAAGCTAACTACTTATGCTTGTGGGAAGATCGTGCTTAGCCTCCACATAGTGCTTATTGGCTTTTATGTGTTGGGGAGCTAAAATTTGGTCTTTTTCTAGCTAAAAGTGTTAAGTATGATGTATCAGCATCTAGCTGAAGGATGTGTGCTCTTTTCTATGTTTAAACTTACTTCGTAATGTAATGAATCTCTACTATTTGTAGCATATTGCTCTAGCTTCGCCTA
Organism: Monilaria moniliformis; assembly: GCA_034509125.1. Taxonomy (NCBI): domain Eukaryota; kingdom Viridiplantae; phylum Streptophyta; class Magnoliopsida; order Caryophyllales; family Aizoaceae; genus Monilaria; species Monilaria moniliformis. The sequence goes on from JAYDZE010541299.1 coordinate 11,642, forward strand.
ACAATATGAGCATTTTGTGTTGGTGATGTGAAGCGAATATATTTACTAGTGATATGAAATTAAAAGGTATCAGACATAGAGATCCAGTTACATAAACACTGAGGAGACGAACAAAAAAGTGTACATCCATATGAATATAGTGTAAAAATGGCATATGATCCTCTATCTATGACTTCTTCTTTCTGGGTTTATATATACATTAAGCTTACAGTATTTAGTTATCAATGTTGTACCAACATGGCCTCCAATCTGCTTTTTGCGGCAGCATGTTTTAATTTCTCAAGCGCCACGAGCCCCACCTGTCTTACTCTCTCTCTCGACAACCCTATCCTGAAAATTCACCAACAAGAATAATTCAGAAAACTCATCATCAATCCAAGCCAGGCCAAGTAAACAATTTAGGTAGAGTCCCGTACTGTATGCTAATGTCTTCCCAGGTGAGACATTGATTATCTAGGCCGTAGTATAGACGGACAATCTCCTGCTCCCTTTCTCGTAGCGTAACACTAATAAGTTTATCTACTTCATCCTGCAAACACAAACAATGTTTACTTCCCTTGTGTTTTGGTTGTTCATTTCAGTTTTTCACTTGACATAAAAAGAACATATTCACATCTTAAAGGAAGGGAGTAGGATAAACCAAAGACACTTGAGATGTTGTAAATGATCAAGTACATGAGCATGTGCTGATGAGATCCTATCCTTAACTAAACCAAACTTTTTGACACTTATTATGATTCTCTCTAAAGTTAGGACTTAGGAGGGACAAAGAGGGATCTTTAATGTAACATAATATTCCAAGAGCTTTTCTGGGTTTTGGTACCTTAAGTGCCCATTCATCAACTCCAGTCCACGGGTTATTCTCGATGCGGGTATCTGCAATGTACTGCATAAGCTCTTAAATTAGAACCAACCAGAAAATCCGTAATATGAACAAGACATTATTCATGTACTTACACTATGAAGAGTTTCTCCAGGAAGACCATTTAAAGAGGGGTATGCTTCTCTGTCAAGAGAGAAAACCTTGCTGACTGCCTGTAAAGATATAGGTCTTATTAGGATGGAAATACACAATCCATTTACAACTGAATGCTGATACACTACCTCAGTGGCATTCCTCACTTTCCTCTCTGTCATGTTGAGACTCTCAGCAATTCTCTGCATCGAATGACATGTTAGATCTCAAATGTTAACACATGGAAGTCAATAGCAAGCTAAGCTAGGCTTACATCAATAGATGGAGTAATTCCTCTTTCTTGGAGCCTAGCCTTTGCATTTCTGATCAAACTAAGCCTTTCGTGTAAATGGGTTGGCAGCCTTAGGGTTCTTGAGCTCTCGACTAAAGCTCTTGAAACGCCCTGTCGAATCCACCAATAGACATAAGTTGAGATCTTGAATCCCTTAGAAGAATCAAATTTCTCAATCCCTCGTAGCAATCCAATGAGGCCGCCCTGAATAAGATCAGCCATTTCAGCACCCATGTTGTTATATCTTTGAGCAATAGACATGACCAGACGGATATTGCTCATTGCCAGCTTCTCTCTTGCCAGAGAGCACTCAATCATTTTCAACTGCAGATTAGCACGGCTCATCCTCAGGGAACTCGCAAGCTGCTCATCCGAAGGCTCGCATCCTAATCTTTGCTTCAGCCTGATGGATATATATATATATATATAATCAACAACATTTCGTCAACAAAAAAAGTAATAAAACATAAAAATGTGAAGTGATTTGTACCTAGCCCTCCGGTCTTCCAAGGCAAGGCCTGCTTTAATTTTGTGGGAAAGCTGAACGACTTGAGCATGAGTGAGGAGCTGGTCGCTCTTGACATAACCTTTGTGAAGAAGCTCTGGATTCATAATCGATTTTTCAACTCTCTTTCTGGATTCGATTCTGCGGCGGCGGGCTGAAGTTCCTGAACAAGTGACCTGAATTTTCTTGTCCTCGGTTTTAGGGGCGAGATTCCATTGCTTCTCAAGCATAGATTTCTGGAGTAGAAGCACCGCATCGACCAGATGATCTGGATCGGAGAGACAGGGCTGAGGATCTTTCAGGGCTTTGATGGAGTGCGGGCGCCGTCGTGACCATGATTTCTTGCCAGTGGCGGAGATGATATTGATGGAGGAGGTGGAGGTGGTGGTGGTAGTGGGATCGGCGGAGATATCGGAGTAGTAGGAGGTGGCGCCCAGGCGCAGGGTGCCGGTGCTCAGTCCGACGACGGCAGTGGCCATGATCATCACCACACCATAATTCAGTTCAATCAACTGCCAAAAACTAAGCAATTATCAGTGGTCTGTTTTCAATTAGTCGCATCGCATCACAAGATGGATGAATACTTGGATTAAAAAAGATAAGGGCTGGCATGAATGGAGAAAACCAGTTGGCGTAGTGCATGTAATGTATGATTACATTAGCGTGATGAATTGTCTTGTGAAGACTGCAGTTAGCTTACCTTGGCTGGTTGGGGGAGAAGGAGAAGGACAATGAGAAGGTGAAGGCGGCAATACAAAATCAGGCTCACTATATGTGTGTCTCTTGTTTCTTGTGAGAATTGATTAGTAAGTAACAGTTTGAGTGGTGTGTGTGCATCCCCACATGTGGGCTCTCCTCCTCTTCTTATTTCATCTTTTAATATAATTTCATTTCATTTCACATCAGCCGTACCATACACAATTGGTTTTAATATATAAGTAGGAATGTCAATTTAGTCCGCAATCCGTGGGTTGGCCCGATTAACACGACAACCCGACATGATTAGGGTTGAAAAATTACAACCCGAAAAAAATCTCAACCTTAATGACCCTAAACCGAATAACCCGCAACCCGATAGAGTTGGCCCGAAGATAACCCGAACCCATAGGGTCAACCCAAAAATTAGCGAGTTCTCGTTATTTAGTTTTCAAACTTA
>JAYDZE010541310.1:0-14547 GCA_034509125.1 Monilaria moniliformis
AAACCAGTTCACCGTCCCTGGTAGCAGGTCCAAGGGTTACATTCTCTTCCTTGGGTTCCCTGGTTTTCCTCTTCGACATGGCTTTCGGTTGCGAGGGAGGAAGAAAAGAGGTCTGGGTGCAGCTGCTGCCCGAGTGTCAAAAACCCTAATTAGGCGGCGCCTAATCCGCCTAATCGGCGCCTAATTTCCGCCTAATGGCCGCCTCATCCCGCGTAGGCGTCGCACCGCCTAAATCACCCGATTTGGCTATAAACGCCGCGGCAACCATCCGACTCGCGCCTAGGCGGCCGCCTGGGCCGCGTTTTACAACATTGATAATTATATAATTACCTTCTAGGAATTGGACAAAGAAATTGTTAGTTACAAAAGAAAATATGGTAAGTTTTTGGTTTTCTAATTTATTTTCTTTTATTATAATTTTTAATTATTTTTTCTAAGTGTTTTTTTTTGGTATTTTTTCTAGGCAAAAGATAATTTAGGGCTAAAGCGCCTTGCATTTGGGAAGTCTTCCAAAAGAGTCACAAGTTTACGAAAAAGAACGATTCTCAGGGATTGATGTGTTCCCAGCACGCGATGGAAATACAAGTAAATACCGACTTTCAATTTAAAATCATTACTAGTTCATAATATAAACAATGTAATATTTCTTTTATTCGAAGGAACAAGTAATGATAGTTGCATAACAAAGATGGGCTGGGGGGAGAACCCCGATCTCGATGCCATTTTTTCCTTATAATTGCTAGGAAACCGAAGAAGAGAAGACATATTCTTGGAGATAGACAAGCAACGTGCCTATTCTTTTCAACTGTTACAGGCTCGTTCGAATCAAATGCCCACTTTGTCGAAGTCGACTCTAGCAAGGTCAATGACCTAGTTGAGCGACGAGTTCAGGACGTCGCGTGCAATTCGAGACCCAAAACGAGACCTTCATGAAGTGGATGGGAAAATTAGAGATGCGCGCTGCAGCGGCAGATAAGCGATCTCAGATGTTGGTTGAGCAGATGAACCGTCTATTCCAACAAATGTAAAATATGTAGATTATTAGGATTGAAACTTATGATTGTGAATAAATAATATTTTAAGTAATTTAAAATATTATTTTATTTTATTTTAAATGACTATTTAATTTTTAATTTATATTAAATTCATTTATAAATTATAAAAACAAAATAAAATTTAGGAATGCTGAAAATAAATTAGTAAAACTTAACCAGTAGAAGAGGTCATCGGTAAATAGAAACTGAAAATAGTTATTGGGCACCGTATATTCTCAGTAATATATTATATAATTATATAATATATTAATGATGTTACCGAGCACACATGTGCTCGGGAAATACATCTCGCCGATGTTGTTGATGACTGAGCACAAATACTTGGTAATGTCCCGTTACTGAGCAATAAAGACTATATAGCGAGCATAATGATACTTGATAATCACCGATTTTTTTTTTTCATAGTGCAAAGACCAAAATTCATGAACCAAAAAGTCGTTCATCCGAATAATAAAAAGGTTAATATAAAAATTAGTACTTGACAAATCATATTATTCCTATTGTAAAAAATACTTGGTTATATTTATAAGAGAATACTCAAATTGGAAATTCAATTTGCAAAAGTCACCGTTGTATTTCTTCTTTTAATACTAAAATTCAAGCCAAGTAGCCACTAGTTATAGTTATAACGTTAATTCAACCGAAGTTAATTAATTATGATTTATCTTCTATAAATACGTCTTAATCATACATACATCTATTAATTATTAATGAAGTTTATTATACGAAGTTTAGTATACTTGTGAACATCAACTCAAGTGGACCAGCCAACTTTGACACGTTTTCATAATTCACTCTACTTGGTCCAGTTTGATGTTAACCTTCACTTGACTTATTTCAAGTGGAATTCAAGTTTTTTATTGAAACAAAAAATATACTATTAAACATGTAAACATGTATATAGTAGAAGATTTTTATTGAATATATATAAAATTCGAATTAATATGTATTTATTGCAGCTTCTTTTTTTTCTTTTGTACTTATAGCTCATAGTTGTGTTTCGTTTAACTCGATGCACAATGGATTCCCAAGATTGAACATATATTTTTGAAAAAAATATCAGATACTCATATTCTAAAAAATACTCCAGCATTAATTCTCTGAGGCAGATAAATGTGGTGATGGGGTATCTTTGTAACACTAATTACTAATTACAGACATTGAGACAAATTTCGAATTATACGCTTAAATATTGGTACAAAATTTAATGTTTTTCTAAATATTAACTCCACCAATGAGACGACTCTTGTATGACCTTATCTATCAAAATTATAAATTTGGTACCAAATTTGACAACACGAGTCAAGAACTCAGATTACCTGAAGTGGATTTAACTTCTTCTTTCTTAAAAAAATAAGAGTGGATTCACAAATATTGACATGCACAAGATAGAATAAATTGACATTACACATATGACACAATTGATCTGCTACTTGTTTGCAGAGTTGGTACGGTTGCAATGGACACAATTGACACCAATGATACAATTGCATTGTGGACACAATTGGTATGAAAGCATTGCAGGTATAATTGACACAATTGAATTATAAGTACAAATGCATTGTAGATCATTGTGGGCCCAATTTTGAATTTTTTAGATAACTAATCATGGTCCAACAATATTATTTAGCTGTTTGGTAGCCCACTTAGTCTTTTATCTCGGCCCGACGGGCCACAGATAAATTATTGCGGCCCGCCTGCTATAGTGCTTAAAATGCACTGTTTCTCACTGTTGAGCACCACTTCTGTATCGGTGCCATTTGGTTCGATACGCACACTGTTTACTCCATATTCCATGTTGCCCATCTCATTTTATTACCCACTTCGTCTGCCAACTATCTCTCTATCTCTATCTCTGCAACTCTCTTTGTCTCCTTCGATGCTTTCTTTCTCTTTCTCTATCCCTGCAACTCTCTCTATCTCCTTCGATGCGGCGGCTTTCGGCGGTAGGGTATGCGGCAGTAGTGGTGATTTGCATCGATAATGTCGTCTTCGCACTAGATTTGGGTCGACGTCTCTCCCGAATCTCACTCCAGATTTGGATCAACCTCGCTTCCGTCATCACTCTAGATCTGAGTCGCACAATGGTCGCCGTTGCACCATGGCCACCGTCACCGGTCGTTGACAAAATCTGAGATTTGGGGTTCAATTGAGAAAATCTGGAGATGGGTTTCTCACTCCATGACCGACGGTAGTGGTGATGATTTCGTTGTGAAAATCTAACATCTAGTTTCGATTTCGATTGGGTTTGTTCGTTCGTTTGGTTTCGATTGGGTTTCCAAAAATGGTGTGAGGTTATGATGATTTCGTTGAGAAAATCTGAGCCACTGTTCTTGATCGATTGTTTCCAAAATAGTTTCTGATTTTTTTGGTTTCTCTCTTTGATTTCGATTTCTTTTCGATTGAGTTTGGACTTCGATTTCGATTGGTTGGTTCATTTTCTGCGTTTGAGTTTGGCTTGTCTTTGTTGATTCGATTTCTGATTTCAATTTCGATTTCTGATTTGGTTCGATTGACCTCGCCGGAACTGGACATTCTTACATGGTTTCTGGCCACTACTTACGCCGGTTCTGAAAATATTTGTCGCCGGTAATGGAGCACTGTTTAGTTTCTTTTGTTAATTACTCAATGATTAACTAATTAATCAAAGACATTCATTAATAATTCGGCCCCAATTATTTGTTTAATAATTAATTAAAATTAATCAGTTAAGTTAAGTTCCATAATTAATATTTATTATTTATTAAACTAACATTAATTAATATTATAATCTTAATTTAATAATCAGTAATATTGGTAATTAACAAGTTTGATAGATATTAATCACAAATTTAACATTAATACATTAATTGCCCAATTAAGTACTAATCACAACTTAGTTAATCAATAATTAATGGGGCCTTAAATTAATTACTACCATTAATTTAAAATAATTTACGAACAATTGGCTAATCACTACCATTAATTTAGTTATTTAAGAATTAATTTATAAGATAATTAATTCATTTAATTATATAAAATTTATAAGATAAATTATAAGAAAATATATAATTTATAATTAAAATAATTGTAATTTATAATTTATTAAATAATTTATATTCATATTTTTATTAAGGGCAAAAGTGTCATTTTATATTTTATCTATGATATAATTTAATCTACCAAACACCAATCTACCAAACAACAAAATTAAATCCTTATCTTGTTGATACAATAATTTTTTATCTTAAAGCTCATCCTACATTATCTATCTCGCTCTATCTCATATAGACTACCAAACGAACCCTTAATGTTTAACTCATTAATAGTCTTTGCATGTATTGTCAGCTCAATCAGTGGGGTATTTTTATTTTTTAATTTTTTTTTAGAAAAAATAAAAATTTATATAAAACACATGTTAGTTTTTATCAAAAATTGATATAACACTTGTAGTTTTACCAAAATGACTAGCATTATGTATTGTCACATTAAGATTTAACAATTAATTTTTTTACAATTTTGGAATCAGGAACGGCGAGTTTAGTTGGACGAAAATTTCAATTCCAAGAACAATTTATTTTCAAATTCAACTGATTGTTTGAAAAATAGTAAATATAAACAACACATGTTTATCGATCAAAACATGTTTGAATCTTCAGTTTCATATTAAGAAGACGTCATAGAAAAAGATATTAAAAGAAGTCGTTCATATGCAAAGCAAAATATACTTAAGTAAAATAATACAATAGATAAATAATGAGAGAACCGCGTGGAGGATTCGTTTGCCCTCCTTGTTAGGTACAAATGGATATAATATGATTCTAACGTGGAAAATGCGACTAAAACGTGACAACAATCGCCCCACCCCACCCCACCCCCTCCCGCCTTTAATTTTATCACTATGTTAAGCTTTTAGGTTTCAGGAAAGACAAAAATTTCAGTGAGTTTTTATTTAGAACGAGCTTCATGAAAAAGTGATTGTTCTTGTATTTAAAAGTAATCATATTAAAAGTGGTTGTTTTATGAATAAAAGTGATAATGTCTTTTGAATAAAAAAATAATATTTCTTCTAACTAAAAGTGACAGTCACAAAAGTGATGGTTGTTCTTAATGAAAATAATTGTGTTAATAAATAAAAATTAATATTTTCATAACAAAAAAAGTATCGGATCGAATTAGTCCCGGAACGGACTCGCTCGCACAATACAGGGACGCGCAAAAGGAGTGCAACTCTTTAGCAAATAGTAGGAGAAATGTGGGATAATCTCACCATAGAGTACGTAAGCTTGTGCGTGTTTTATATTAAATTTATTGTATTAATTTTTTTGTGTAATTTACCTTTAACTTAGATCTGGACGAGTATTATACTAGAATGTTACTTTGAATGAAACTTTATAGATGTTGCTACCAATTGACTTCACATGACACATATTTGATTAAGTAGAATGTAATTGTGGATAATAAATTAGTGCCCTTTCCTAGATATACTTGGTTTCAATATCAAAATCAATTGGCCCTTGAGGCCGTTTAAGTCGTTGTCTGACATTATTCGGAAAAAAAATTCATGATATTTGTGTTCTTAATTCTTTGTCAAAATTTGTAATCGTTATTTTTTAGGTGCAATGGATAAATTTTGTTCACGTGCATATTAGGCCATCTTTAATGGAATATCATGATATTTGTTTAGTATATACAAATATATAATTTGAGTGTGTTCACTTTGATTGTAAAGAAAAATAAAAGATTAAGAAAAAAATTACCCATTAAATTTGTCATTTTTTCACTCTTATCTATATATAAAAACAAGAATTTCACTCTTCCTTATTCTTCATTTTCACTTCAATGAGAAATAATATTATCATAAAGTATTTGTATAATAATATTATCTAAGAAGGGATAAAAATAGTAAAATTATTTTTATAAATAAGAATGAAAAAAAATGAGGAATCTGCATATATATATAAAGAAGGTGCCAACTTAATCAATACTCAAACGGAAAGAGAAAAATTGCTATTTTCCATACGTACCAAAATTTTTAAAAAGAAAATTATTACATTATTATTATTATTATTATTATTATATGTTATTTAAAATTGTAAAATATTATAAATTTTAACAAGTAATATATTTGCAGCAGTGAGAGCAAGAGAGAGATGAACTTATTTTTCGTAAAATATTATATATACATATATTCTTTCTTTTACATGTAATTTATTTAATATTCCTTCTTAATTGTGTGATTCACTATCTACGAGTGTAGCACCAAGACTAATTTGCATAAAATGGTGTGTTGGCGGGAATTAATATCAAGACTTTCTGTTACAAGATTATTAATTATTCCATCAGTAAGACCATACTACTCCTCATAATTGGATTGGATAAAATCATACTTCCCAAAAACAGTCAAATTTGATAACAAAATACTTAGACTCTCTATATATATAGAGAACAGTGTGTCTGTGTGTGTATAATAAAAATGAAGATGAGGAGAGAGAATGGGCAACTTGAGAGTTCAACTTGAAGAATTTAAGGTACGTACGTTCTCTTCTTCTTCCCAAAGATGGGCCTGACTTTGACCTTTAATCAAACCATTTCAAATCCCCTTGTTTCGGAAGTCTTCTTCTACTTTTTTCCCTTTTCTTTTTAAAAAAAAAAAAAAAAAAAACTTTTAACCAAACTTATATCTAAGATTTTATTTGATTGTGACTACTTTTTATTTGTGTATTATGCGTGTTGCAGATCATCTTTACAAAATATATAATATATTAAATAAATTGAAAATGTGAAGAATCCGCCCGCCACGATAACGTGGACTACGTAATTACTAAAAAATATATATTTGACATCAGTGTTTAAAGTTGATAAAAATTAGTCGAAACGCGACCACTTTGTAATTAAGACTATTTATCTGCCTATCAATTACAGAAAATCTTGTTCGAATATTTGTCTATTCGTCCCTCAGTCTCACTCTAAAAGTAACCTTCCATTTGATTTTTTGTACATACTTTTACTTTATTTCTTTCATATTTACAAATTCAACAATTTCATCTTCAACTTTTTAATCCCTCGGATTATCCCAATAAAGTTCACCGTCACCCAAACCTACAAATTAATTAATTGTATACTAATAAAAAAAACCCTAATTAAGCTTTCACGAAGCTTCGTTTTATTCTGATCAGATCGAGTGTACTTATAATCAAGATGAAGCCTGAATAATTTAATCATCAAATACCTACATATGCATATAATATAAATATATAATATACGAAATTATGTGAGCGTGTGACAAATTTTCTACTCAACCGACCTAGGTTTATTTTCTTGCCAACTCCAACACTGCTGTTACACATCCATTAAAATATAAATGCACCAAAAAAAAAAAAGTGTCTAGAATCAGGCCATAGTATTCCAAGATACAGCTCTCAAAGGGGCCATTAATTTATCTCACTCCATCTTCCTCCTTACCTTCCTCTCTCTCTCTCTCTCTCTCTCACTATATAAACCCTCACACACCTTCTCTTCATTGGCAACTGCTGCAAAAAATATCAACACAACAACAATCGGCTTCAACAATACAATCAATCATTCTCTTCAACTACAAAGATTCATACAATCACTTTTGTCTGAATACTCAAAAACTTGTTTGAATTTTTTTTATGGAGTTCACTAGCCTGCTGAACAATTCATTGGATCTGAATGCCAAGCCTCTGAGGTTTATCGATGAGTCGCCGCCACTGAAACAACAAGTACTCGAGAGCAGCTTTATTGGGTTGGGAAGGAATGTTGTGAATGTCAAGGAAGAAGTGAGTATAATCACATTCTTGATCACACACACTACACACAGTAGTAGTAGTATTAGTAGCAGAGTTTACTTGATTTTTTTATGTATCTAAGCTTGTGATTTTTGCTATTGCAGAAGGGTGCTTTGATTGAAGAGCTGAATAGGGTGAGTGCTGAAAACAAGAAACTGACTGAATTGCTGACAGTGATGTGTGAGAATTACACTGAGCTGAGAAACCAGTTGGTGGAGCAGACAAGCAAGAACGTTAATGGAGTCGAGAACAGCAACGCAGCATCAAGAAAGAGGAAGGCAGAGAGCAGCAACAACAACATTGATGTGTTGAATCTTGGGCCATCTGACAGCAGCTCGAGCGATGAAGAATCGTCAAAGAAGCCAAGAGAAGAGCACATCAAGGCCAAGATTTCGCGCGTTTGTGTTCGAACAGAAGCATCCGATACAAGCCTTGTAAGTCCCCTTTCGATGGGTTTTTGGTAAAGGGGGGATATTGTGTGTTTCTTTGACTAAAGGAGTTTATGTTGTGTGTGTTTACAGATAGTGAAGGATGGATATCAATGGAGGAAATATGGGCAGAAGGTGACTAGGGACAACCCTTGCCCCAGAGCCTACTTCAAATGCTCTTTTGCTCCAACCTGCCCTGTCAAAAAGAAGGTTAGATTAATATCTCTAAATCAATGGATAGTACTAGTTGAGAGACAAATCAAGAAGCAATCCTTGTCAACATTTCTTTAACTAAAACAATATGCTGATTTCATTTCTCTAGCATCATATTACTAAATTTTTATTGATGTGGAACTTTTCAGGTTCAAAGAAGTGTGGAAGATCAATCAATCTTGGTTGCAACTTATGAAGGGGAGCACAACCATCCTCAGCCATCAAAGGTTGAGTCCAACAGCTCTGGCTTAAACAAGAACTCGAATTTAGGCACGGTGCCCTGCTCGACTTCCGTTAGCTCGACTGCTCCCACCGTGACTCTTGATCTGACAAAGCCGAAGACGGTTCAACAAGAATCGACTAATGTGAGCGGCAAGCTTGGTGCGCCGGAGCTGCAGCAGTTCTTTGTTGAGCAAATGGCTTCCACCTTAACCAAAGATCCCAATTTCAAAGCGGCTCTTGCAGCAGCTATTTCGGGGAAGTTTCTTCAGCAGAATAATCAGACGGAGAAATGGTAGGGATAGTGAAACAAGGCTGTAGTCTTATATGTTTTCGGATTGAGTGTTGTGGAGTGGAGCAGTTTGTGTAGATTCATGTTCGAAGTCGAACTTGCAATGTTGATACATAGAGACAGAGTTAAGACAACTTGTGACAGAATTTGTTGTTCATAGTGGCATTGTTGTAAGGGGAAAGAAATTCTTGAAGGATTTTTTCCATTGGGAGTCGGTTTAGTTTAGATTTTTGAAACCTGTGAATAATTTATTTTTCGGGTTTGAGATATTTGATAGGTAGTTGTTTAAGGCAACAAATATTCTGTGTGAAAAATTCTCTGCTTATTTTGCTTGCGGCTTTTGTGGAAGCACATCAAATTCAATCTCGGTGGTCTGGGTGTTATTTGTAAACAGAAGATTAAAACAATATTAAATTCGTGATTTAGGTAAACAATTCTTCAAATTACCAGCGCCAAGCCAACACCAAGAAACGTAAGCGTGTACATGGTCTTTTGAAATGGGATTTTACATACAACGGAATCACGACTTTGACGTTTCTGTAATTGGATATTCCAACTTTTTGTTTAGGTCGAGAGAGTTCTTCAACTTTGTTGCTTCACAATGTGAGCTAGTTCTTTAACTTGTGTTTTATTCAATTGAAACCTTAAACTTTGCGGTTTATCTTATAATTGACTGCAATCATGAATAGTTCAAATAACAATAAAACCGACTAATGTAACTTTTGTTTTGTTCAATGGAGACCTTAAACTTTGCAGTCATATTTGAATCGAGTCCAATTAGAATAGTTGTAACTGTAAGAACGATAAGTAATTGAGCTGGATGACTTTTCAAAACTGTTAAAACATAATTCAAAGATCCAAATGAACGTGTAGGGACACAAGAAACAAAATTATTTTTTACTTTCAAAGTATAAATCATACAATATATAGTTACATTGTATGAATATTATATGATTCTAAACAGTAATAATATACAAGGGAGAATTGACCTTAAGAATTATGTTCAGTGCGGTGCAAACCTAAAAAACTTCACATCCCTCTGTATATCTTCATACAAAATGTCTTTGAACAACTCTCTTAAACTAAAACCGAAGCTTCAGCCCGCACTCAGTCCAAACCATATAAGCCTCTCTCTCTCTCTCTCTCTCTCTCTCTCTCTCAAAAACACACAGGAAAGGAGGAAATAAATCTGTGATGGTCATGGTGGTGGGTGGGGGTTTTTGGAAAGGAGGCTGGAGGAAGGGGGGTTCTTATTCCGTCTCTCTCTCTCTCTCTCTCTATCTCACACACACACACACACAACGGGCTTCATAATTAGACAAACTGATGAAGAAGCAAGAAGCAAGAGAAGTTGATTCTTCTGCCTATACATGCAGTGCTATAATGTAATCTAGAAGAAAAGAACAAAATAATTTATAAAGATTTGTACATAAAACTCTGTCAGCATTAAGCCGATCCAAGTTTGGGTAACTAAACCCTTCATATGACAGATTACTGATAATCAGATGTTGCTTCCCGGAGAAGCGCTACCTTGACAGATTCAAATCATCGATATCTCTGGACAATTCAAAATGGGCAAGATCTTCAGCTAGCTTCCCTTCATTCTTGCATGTCACCTCGTTTGTCTCTTTCAAATCAACCGCATTTATGCAGTCGTGATATCTGAAACAACTGATGAGATGGTCGTTTGTCATCCCAGCAACTTGCATAAACGAGTAGACAACTGTAGGTCCAACTCCACGGAATCCTCTTCTCACGAGGTCTTTGCTTATGGTATCTGCTTTCGATGTCTTAATTGGAACTTGACGAGGATAACGAAAATTACTAACAGTAGGTTTGTGGTTCACGAAACCCCAAATGTACTTGTCAAAAGACCCCACTTCATCGATTATCTGGACAACAAGCATGAGAGTAATGATCAGACACTTTGAGAAAATGTATTCTGTACAACTTTCAATTGTTCTTCCCATGCTTCTTAACATATCAGCGTTTTCTTTCTGGGTTAGTTAAGCTTCACTTCCGGAAAAAAATAATTATTCTATGCGGTTACAATATGAAACCCCAACAATGCATTCAAGAGACCCGTTCACGCAACATTTGGGCGTCTTTCTTTGAGAACAGAAATATAAATCCGTTTGGTCATACTTTTCACCAGTCCCAAATCAAATAATCCAATTGAAATCAATAAAGTAAATGCTATCCTTATTCCTTAAAGACTCCATTTCACTCATCATCTCATTCGTAACTATTAGTTTCAGAATGATTAAATTAAATAAGGCATTGTTCCACTCTTGTGGACAAAAATACTCAAGTGCTACTAGCAGCTAGACAATCTCTACTTGAAACAGGGGCGATAATGATAGTAATATATAGTAAATCCAATAAAATTATGAATTCTATGAATGCAACCAGAAAGCTCAATGAACCGCAAGAGATAGAAAAGTCAACAAAGCTAGGACTCAGTGCATACCTTACAAACATGACGTGCATTTTCAATAATAGCTCGCAGCTTTAGTTCAGGCAGAAGAGAGCTGGCAGGACTTCCTGGTGCAGCGATTTTCTTCTCATTTAATTTTGACACAGCTATTGGATCAAAGTTGATGAAGACATCTCTGTCCAAAACTTGCACAACAAATTAGCATCCTGAGAAACCTAGAGCTTACTTCATAACTGTCATAATAATTTCCTTTCAACTAACGATACTACAGCAGAAGTTATGTTACCTGAATATATGCCTTTTGCTGAGAATAACAGGCCATGTTATTTCGGCCAATGCAGTGGAAAAGCTAAGCAGTTCAAAAAGTTTCCTGCAAAATGCCAGAGGACAAATGAACAAACTAGTTGCCTACTAAATTTAGCTTTCAAAATACAGCATGTCAACAGAGCAGGAGGAAATATGTACTTGTCATCGTGCTCTGGAAGACCCCATTCTTCATCATGGAAAGCAGCATACAGTGGATCTTATGGAAAAGAAATCCAATCAGCAGAAGTAATAACAAAAGAAGAATCATAGGCATGTTCAAATTATGTGCTACAATCAATAGACAGGCAATCAGCAAGATACAACGGGGGCAGATAACAAAACCAGATATCATCAAGATATTTAAAATATGTCATATTACTGGAAAAATGCATCGTCTTGACTATATAATAAGTTTATAAGTCGAGATATCTTTGGTTAAAGTATTCCCTATGTTATTGATTTTCGTTCTCCTCAGATACTGCATTATCTCGGAAATTGATGATTATACACAATGTTAAATGACCTAGTAAAAGTATAGTAGTGTTATGTAGACTTTGGCGCACCGGATAGCAGTTCCCACTCTGACATCCATCTCAAAGTAAATAAAAGCAAATGAAGGTTTGTCATCATCTTGCGCTCAAAACAGACTATGAATTCCAATGTCTAGTCATCAAATTCATATGCATTTCCTATTCCAATCCATAAAATAATAGCATCCAACAAATTGGTAAAATTCAAACATAATTAACCAAATACAGTAAGCTCCATACACTCCACGCATAGAAATCTGAACATCAACATTAATCACAAAAAAGTTGAGCATCTAATGTGTAGTACAATTATATCTACCAATCTTTACTACTCCGTGAAGTAACGTACCAGTGTTTGAAGTTACCCAAGCACACCTTTTCTTAATCAAAGAACCATCCAATGATGCATCATCGCTCTCACTCCCAACACTTCTCACATATCCTTCCACCATCTCAAATTTCTCCCCTCGCGAGCTGCATTGCGGCTTCCTCTTTGAAGTTGGCGCAGAATTCGCAGTTCGTCGGCTAATCCTCCCCGTCGACGCCCTACTATGAGAGGACTCCGTAGAAGCATCTGAAGAACACGAAGCATTCATCGACAAGTTCGGCTGGCGCTGCCTCAGAATCGAGGCAGCACCGCCTGCATTCTTCCTGGATCCCACAGGCGACGGAATTTTCTCCGCAGTCATTCGCGGCGACTTCAATGCCGCCGGAGACTTGTTTCCCTTCGCCTCGCCAGTGGCCGGCGGATTCTGTGTATCCACACTCTTCGGCTTAACAACTGGTTTTCTCAATTCAACAGATCTGGCTTTATTTCCTGCTGGTCCAAGCACCGGCCGAGCCTCAGATTCGGTAAAATTCATCGATTTCACCATCGGCGGTCCAGACATTATCGGCTACAAACAGTTAGGGTTTATAGATACAACAAGCAAATCAAATTTTCAGAAATTCGCTTAGCGTACAGCAAATTAGGGCTTCCGAGAGGTTAAGGAAATGCATTGTGCTGTAGTGGCAACAAAAGCAGCAATTAGCACTCTATAGAGAGAGATAGGAGCGCATTTAGCTACAGAGAAGTATGGTAGAGCTGGAGCCGCGGCGCGGGTCGGCCGGAAGGGAGGAGAAACTGTTGCGGCGGTTGATCAGCGGCTGGCCGTGATGGATGTTTCTAGAGAGAAAGAAAAGCGCGCGTGTGTGTGTGTGAGAGAGAGAGAGGAGTCGGTGAGTGCATTTGTGTAGAAAGAAGCGAACAGGAACTAACCATTAAATGCTTGCCATCTCAAGAAGGCAACCTGTGAGTGTGAGCTCCCTTTTCCTTTTCCTGCCTTTTTCTTTTATTTCTTTCTACTAATTACATTCCAATTGTTTGATTCTTACTGAAATAGTTAAATCTTATTTGATTAAACATTAATTAAGACGGACGTAAACCTAAGTTTAAGTAGTTTGACTTTTTTATATTTACTATATGCACATGCGGGCAATGTAATAAAGACAATTTTGTTTTTGGGGAAATAAATAAAGACAATTATTCTGATTGATCAGCGCCAACTTTTCCCTATTTCCATCTTTTAAATATTACAATAATATTATTATTGTCTTTCATTTTTTTTCAAAATTAACATATCAAACTCACTAGGCAACGATAAACTTGACGAAATTCCGATAATTGAACAAACAAATTCCTAAACGAAACACAGAGTGATATATGCTTGAGGAAATAAATGAGCTTGAAAAAGATGGCTTGCTTTGGAAATTGTGTTGTGTTGTGTTGTTTGGTGTGTTTTTATCTCTCAATCTCACGCCTCTATATAGGTCTACGTAAGGGATTAAGAAAGTTATGGTCATCAAGGTACACCAATTGATCGTCAGCTGAAAGGCCAAAAGTTCCAATATCCCTATCTTCATACATTTGAATAAGTTGACAATTATTACATGACATGAATACGAACAAAATTAATGGATTATTGTCTAGTCTTATTATGTTCATGTTTGCGTACTCATAATGCCATTGCCAACACAATATGTTCATATAACACTTTAATATTGTGTTGTGTGTTAGTAAATTATTAGAACTATTATGCGGAAGTTATAGCAGAATCTTGAAATCAATATCATCTCAAGCATATTCATTCATATGAGTTCAAGGCATACCGTTCACCATTGCAAGTTCACCGGAGAAGATGATAAGAAAAAACGCTTTAAGTCCCCTCTCTATTGACCGTCAATGGCAGCACACCTTCTCCTCTCTATCTCTTTTACACTATACGCAACTCACAAGA
>JAYDZE010541321.1:0-14546 GCA_034509125.1 Monilaria moniliformis
TTTATGTTCCAGTTTCAAAAGTTATGGGATTGACCAGAAGTCAACGAAAAATTATGATTTAAATGGCAATTATCCCTAATATGAAAGAGGGTTTTTTTACATGATTCAACTATTCAAAGTCCAGTGGGAATATATACTCGTATTTTACATGTAGACAGTTGATTCTCATGTGGCATTGCATGATTTGCATCAATGAGTATATTAATTAGAAGAAAAAACATAAATATATTTAGGAAAAGTAATGATAAAAGCGCTACATATTGTTGTATTGGTCGAACAAATATACGTCCTAGGTATAAGTTTGATTGATTGAGTATATGAATTACGAATAATCATAGTTAAATTTCTAAAAGTCCACAATCTTATTTTATTCGACAATTCTAACAATTTATGTTTTATTATAGGATTAAATCCAACATATATTCAATAAAAATTTAAGATTATTTTGTCGGAGCTTATTACTTATCAGTTAGTTAAATACCATATATAGAAATTGAAGCTATCCACGTTGATATATAAAGTTTCATCCATTTTCACGACAAAGAGGTAACAAAGAAAAATATCCAACAAAAGAGTGGGGGATCTTTATTAAAAGTGAAAAATGATACGTCAAATTTAATTGTAAATCTAGGAAGTAATTATAGATCAAATACTTTGACTAATTAAAATTGATTTTTGCAACATATAAATTTTATATATATATCAAAAAAAAACTGCACCCACATTTTAAGCATCCTATATATAGGAAAACATATGAACTAAAACTTGGCTATATTTTTTTTGACCACGTACACAACCGGCCGCCGTTCCCAAACCGCCGGAGGCGGCGGAGCAGCAAGGCTGAGCTCCAAGCTGCAGGGTGAATTTTGAGTGGCAGAATCGTTGAACAATCTGCAAAAATAAGGTGCTTCCGGCAATATCAACGGCGGTTTTTTCTTCAAGTAAATACAACATTGCGCTTCATTTCGCCGCACCTGTGTTATAAATAACGCTCATAAAAAAATAATATATATATAATCTACATATATAAAAGGTAAAATATCATATTTTGTCTATGTTTCACATTTTAATCGATAATGTCATGTTTTAATTTTTCGATAAATTGGCACACAACGTATTAACATTTTTTAAATGATTTAGTAAAATCAAAATTCTAGCTTTGAAAAATCCGCATGGTACACCAAATCTAATGTGGAAACGAATGTATTGCATCGTATGAATGATGCTACATCAAATCCGGCTTGCCACATGAATTATTAGCAAGGTGGAATTTGATAATTTTCCTATAACCACTCTTAAAAAATGAAATTAAATATTTACAATTAAAATACTCCTATTTTTGTCAATACTATGTGTCAGTATCGATGTTGCAATTGCAAAAAATTAAAAGATGATACTATAATTTCAATGTTATGAAAGCTGTATCAAATTTAATAAAAAAATTACGAGACAAAAGACCCTATATATCATAATGATGTAAGATCATACCATGGAGAGGACTGTAGGAGTGAATTTATTTTTGTTGGCGTTATTTCGTCGGAGAAAATACTTTTGAGCATGGCTTGCTACTTGTGTAGAAGTTCTTGTGGTCACAAAATTTCTTGAAATTCCTCTCCATTTCCCTTTTCCAAGCTTTTCAAGCCCAAGCAGAAATAACCTATGCTCCTCTTCACTCCACGGTATACCTATTCGATAATATTAAACAAGTCGAGCTCGATCAAATAGATGTTACATATACATATATTGAGTATATATTTAATATAAAATGTTTTATTAGCTATATATGCTCCAAATTAAACTTCAAAATAAACTGATCGTACCCTAACCTTAAATCAACATCAATACATGCATGTGTAGCCAACTTTTTTTTTTCTAGATCTAATTTTCATTGTATATATTTAGTATATGCTTCCTAAGTATTTCATGAACCATATCATATGTATACTATTGATAAAATAAAATGTACAAGTAAAAACAAAGAAACGAACTGAAACTTCTCAGTAATAGTAGTAGTCGTAGTAGAATATAAAATATTTTGTAACATAGATATATAGATAAATAAAAATAGACATACCCTTTTTCCTTTGCCCTTGGTGAACTGTTCCAACGTGCTTAAGTTTATCAGAATTTTCGTCGGAAGATGATATTAATTCCGTTTGATTAAAATTCAAAAACCCAAATCCATCACTAGGAGATGGCACTTTTGCTAACTCCACACCAAAAAGCTTCATAATTTGACCACAATTATCTCTCCTTGATGAATGGTTTCTGCAAGTTCTTGAATTGTGACCCGTTTTCCCGCACTTGGAGCATTTCCTCACGCCCATTATCAACTCACCAACTGTGTGTCTGCGTGAGCTAGAGAGATAGAGGGAGAGAGGGTTGTGTGCGTGTGTGTGTGTTAATTATATATATAGAGTCATAGAGAGAGAGAGAGAGATACACAAGAGAGTGTAAGAATTTATTGTAAAGGATGTTAGAGAAATAAACTACGTAAGATACCATGCAAACAATTAATTAGTTAATTCTTGTAGATGCTATATACATGTATACATATATGCGTGTGTGTGATTGTATTTTGAGTATTTTTGAGGTTTTGAAATAGGTGGCTTTATTAATTAATGCATGCTCGAGTTGAGGTTGATAAACGTTTAATACACAATTTAAAATACCATGCATGCACGATTGATTATATGTTTTACCAACCAATTTAACGAGAGAGAGAAAGAGAGAAAGAGAGAGAGAGAGAGACGTGATCGTCCTTCAAGTATTTATACACTCGTAATATCCTAAACAATAGAAACACACGCTAAAGTTGATTTCACGTTTTTTTCATTAACTCGTGTTATACACTCCTTCTATACCAATTATGCATTTCACTTTGATATATCTCTTGTGTTCAAATTTATTGGGAAAATAATTAAGGCAGCTAATTTTACTATATTACCTTTATTTATTGAAATTTGGGCCTCTAAATAATATAATTTCCCATATTAACTTTGTAAATCACGTAAGAACATTCAAAATATAGGAACGTGACTATACATTTGATTGAGACCCTTGAAAAACATTAGTTTTAATTTGGGATAGAAAGAGTATGCAATAATATTGAAAATACAAATTTCGAATATTATTTTCGAAAGATAATATTGCATTAATTATTTTTAAATTGTTAAAAATTCAAGGATAAATTAAGATAAAATAATCATGATAATAAGTAGGTAATTAGGGGATGAGATAACTTTAAAATGAGGGGAAGTTAAGTATTGGATCAATGATAGTTGGATCAATGATAGTGACTAGACAACACCATATATTGACTTTCTAATTGAAGCATTGCCAAATTTGTGGATTGCTTGCTAATTTACACCTTTAAACCAGTTAAATTTGTTTTTTTCAAAGTTTGATGGATATATATAATCCTATCTCACCTAATAGATGCCATTTTTGCTGAAAATGGAATATTTTTTTAGTTAAACATTAAGACAAATTAATATCTTGTCTTATTATTGCTTGGTTTTTGGGCCATGACTTGAAAAAGACAACTTCAACTTGTGCAATTATATCACTTTATTTCATATCATATATAGTTTTACATTACATTCGGTATATGTGATATGAATATAATATTAGCCTTTAGTCAATGTTAGTAATATTTGTTTTATTTTATATATTTATTTTGATTTTAATACTTTAAAAATTATTATTGACGTTATTAATTTTATAAATTATATAAAAATCAAAACTAATTTATTCATTTTGACTATAATTTGAAATAAATTAATAAAAGAAAAAATTGAGTTTTGATGTTTATGCAATTTATAAAGTCAATGATGTGAATAACAATTTTTTAAGTATTCGATTAACCTAAATGTATAAATCAAAATAAATAATGCTAATATGGCCTAATGAGAAAGGTGCTCGCGAATGATGCTGACATAGAATATATAACATTATATTTCTCTCTCTATATATATATATATATTATAATAAATTTTGAGCATGAAACATGATAAAGAAAAGGATTTTGTGATCCTGATTAGAGTTGTCAATTTTGGTTCGTCCGGAAAACGGACTATTTATTGGACTACGTGAATTATAGACTAGGAAAAAGGGCTGAAACGCTTCGGCCCGTAAAATTTGATTGACTTGATGGGCTTGAGAGGTGGGCGAAATTTTGATTGACTTGATCGGCCCGGCCCATGGTATATATGATGCATATAATACTCTGCTGAGGCCTGTCAAGACTAAGCCCAAAAGCCCATCTAAAACATAGTTATATAATCATGTCGACTATCCAAAATTGGAATATGATTAGAAAATTGCCCTTAGCATTTGATATCCCTTTTTTAGCCACTTTCTCTCGTTCTTCTTCCTCCATCCTCTCTCTCTTCCAATTTTTTAATTCACAATCGAGAGTCCTGCAGTTGCAAATTGGAAATCACTTATTGAAATAAAAATTAATGAGTATGAATATTATTTATTATTTTATCTTAATAGATAATTTTTATTTTTGTTATATGATAATAGATATTTTTGAATTTCACTCTTATATCAATTCCGGAAATATGAAGAATGGAATAATCGAGATCACGTAACTAATTTTCCACACGCGATCTTTTTCTTTTCTATCTTGGTTAAACAAGTAACATTCTAGATATTCCGATTTCCTTTAATAACTAGAAAATTTAAGTACAAATTAATCAATGCCAAGCATATAATCAATATCCGCGAAACGTAAATTAGTTGATAAAACTATTCCTCTCCAATTATTAGTAGATTAGGATGTTGAGTTACCTAGTATTGTTTGTGAGTATAAGATATGTATGAGTTATAACTTAAGAAAAAATGATTTTGTTGAAATAACATGCTCCAAAATTCTAATATTGGATGACTTGATCTATAGAACTAAAAGAGTAAATTAAAGTCAATTTCTACCGGGAAAATCATCACTGAAGATTCATCTTCCCCAATATTCAAGAATCCGACAAGGACAAATTCAGAATCTTATCACAATATTTCTTCCTTTTGAAGACCAATTATTTCATTACATATTTCATACTCCCTATCAATAATGCCATTATTTTCCATCTATTTAAAATCAAATAAAAATAATGAAATTCGGAACCCGAAACCGTACAAAAAAAAAAAAAAAGCATAAAAGAAAAGGCAATGAGGCATTGTAATTGCACGTACAGAGATTAAATTTGTCAAAGATCTCCCCATCAGATCGCCCTTTTTACACCCTTCCAATTTAGCTTGCATCATCATTACATTACATATCAACATTTTGAGAGAGAGAGAGAGACATACAATGGCAACAATGCAAGGACTAAAAGTAGACTAGTGGTGCAACAGTATTCATTATCCCATCTACATGCCATAACCCTTTAGTTGTTCGATTCAGGGAGTAAAAGTTATGCCTCTCCTTTCTCATCACCTCACCACTCTCTCTCCCTCTCTCTCTCTCACTTGAATTGGTAAAAAAAGCAAATCCCTTTTCTTTACTCCATGGGAATCCTGCCATGCACAGGAGCTGCTTCATCAGAGAGAGAGAGAGAGAGAAACCAGATATTTTGTTTTTGGTGATCATTGCTGGAGAAGAAGAGAGAGAAACAAGAGAGAGAAAAATGGGCCCTCAAAAGGCTGCAGGGAGAAATGAGTGGAGCTGAAGCACCAAACAGTAGTACTATACATACTACTACACACACATCGTAATGCTCTCTCTCCTCCTTTCCCTCTCCCTCTCTCTCTTGTTTCATTTAATCCCCTCCCACCTGATCTCTGCAGAGATGCCCATTTTTTCTTGCTTTTGAGAATGCAGTTTGTACTTGGAAATTCTATGACCCTTCGTGTTTTAAGCCTTGAAAATATGATAATCATAATATCTACCGGTTTAACCACTCTCTTGTAAGAAAAAGCAAACTCTCTCTTCTCTTCTCTTTCAAGAGAGATGATGATTCTTGATGGGTTTTCTCTGAAACTCTGAAATTAACCAGTTTCTTGAAATTTGGGTTACTGAAATCCCACCTTCTTTCCCCCTTTTCTTCTTCATGCAAGCAAAAACAGCTCACTTTGTGTGCAGTTTTTCATGCTCTTTTTATTCTTTGCTACATTGTTTTTTTTTGGTGGGGTTTCGTGAAGTCTGAAATTTGAAGTACTCTTTTTTTTACTGCAAGAGATATTCTGTGTTTTCATAGTTATTTTAGCTTATTTTACTACATTAATCTTTCTCATAAAAGGTAAAACGGTAAAAAAGCTTAGACTTTATAAATTTTCAGGTGTTCTTTTTTTTTCTTTTTTTTTTTTTGTGGACTTTTACACTGTTTAGGGAGGGAACTGATCAGTATAGAAATCAAACTTCAAAGGTTCCACTTTTATGTTTGTTTCTTACAGCTATTGAAAAAAAAACATATATTTCTCTGAAATCCTTATATTGTTTTAGCAAACACACAGTTGTCATCTGTTCTTGCAAAATTCCCTCTTCGAAGATGACAAGGTTTGTCCTAATATTGCCTTTTCTTGTTCTCATATGATTCATATTTGGATTTGCTGATATTATTTTTTGTGGTTGAGCTTGTTAAGAGTGGAAACAGTTATATTTCACCAAAAATCTATTGTGCTTGATTATTGTAATTGATAAAAAGACATAATTATCAAGTTCTACATACAACAATTTCCATTTTAATGCCTGTTTTGTAACACAGAAGAAAATGCAGAAGGAATTTCATTAAAGTAAATATGCCATTTGGGACATGGATCATAGGTTTCATAGCATTGGTATATTAGTATTTTAGTTGACATATATCAACATAGAAATGTAAAATGTTGGTTTTTTCCTTAGGAAATTAGAAGCCATCAACATTTCATCTATGTTTGATGCTATTTACATTTTTAGTTTGGTTGGGATTTTGAATTCTTGAAAATGCTTGCTCCATTTCTCATTTCATATAGCACTAGTGTATATAGTATTTTAGTTTACATATTAACATAGAAATGTGAAAAATAATGGTTTTTCTTTAGGAAACTAGATAATATTTTTGTATTGCTTCTGCAATTATGCTATTTTACATTTCCAGTTTTGGTCTTGAATTCTTGAAATTGCTTCTTCAAAACTAATGTTTGAAATATCTAACTTTTTTTGCATTTTTTTTTCCTTTGTGCGTTATGTTGGAAAAGTGGCCTTATCAATATGCAAACAAATGAAACTGTTGGAGATCATATAGTCAACGCATTCGTGTTGCCTCCGACTCACATAGTCGGAGACGCCATGAACAAGTTTGCTGGCCAGCTAACGAGTCAAGTTGCCTCAGCAAGCGATGCTTTCTGTGGCAATATCCAATCAGCAAACGGAGAGGCCGTGAGTTTCTCCTCGTTCCCCCAAACCAGCCTGTTTCACGGGGCTGATCGGTTATTGGAGGCCATTCCTCTCCCTAATGCACCCATTGGCACCTTCCCTTATACCTCAACTGAGAATCATCAAGAAAAGGTAGCAATTCCGGTTCCCCTTGGATGTCCACTTGAAAACACAAGATATAGCCCTTCCATGAACGGCCTAAATGTCGTTGGTCCCTCACTCGAGACTATGCTCCATGGCTATGGAGGCATACCATTCCCTCCTGAGCTCATTGGGAGGGTGGTTGGGAGGACTAGCCTCCCACCACTGGCCCAACCAGCTCGTAGCTGCCACTCGAGGGAATGGCCGGTGATGGAGCAAGTAGGGTTTGGTTCCCACAGTCATGACTCGTCTCAATATAGCAACGAGCTGTCTCTGAGTCTCGTGGCATCACGGTCATCTGTTCTACACGGGCACTCAACAACAGCACAGGAGCAATGCTCGGAGATGAGCTGCTCCAATGGTGTGACTAGCTACTCGTTGCCTGAGCATACTTCTTGCAGCAGCAAGAACCACTCGTTGGGCTTCAAGCCGCTCCAACTCCCACCATTGCTGTTGGGATCAAGGTTTCTTGAGGCCATGCAAGAAATACTTGCTGCAATAGCTTGCTATGCGCTAGAGAATGTCGAAGATGTTGGAGCAAGCGTCTCATTTTCTTCAATCGGCTCCACCAACGGGATTGAAGCAGATCACACGTTCGTGTTTCAAAAGCAAGAAACAAGCCTAGAAGCAAAGAGAAAGCATTTGCTATCTCTACTTCAAATGGTATATACCTACCTAGCTCAAATTTTGCTTGATTTGATAATTTAGCCTCTAAAAACGTATAAATTCTCTTGTTTCGTCTTAGGTTGATGATCAATACAGCCAATGCCTTGATCAAATCCACACGGTCACCTCTGCATTTCATGCTGTGACGGAGCTAGAACCTAATCTGCACGCTCGTTTTGCTGTCCCCACAATCTCGTTCATGTACAAGAGCCTCCGGGAGAGGATCAGCAGCCACATTCTTGCAATCGGAGCTCATCTCAAGGAGGGAGAAACGCGAGAAAACAACTCATTCGAGGCATGCTTCATCCAGAAGCAGTGGGCTCTGCAGCAGCTAAGCAAGAGAGATCATCAACTATGGAGGCCTCAAAGAGGCCTACCCGAAACATCTGTGTCCGTTTTGAGAACATGGATGTTTCAGAATTTCCTACACCCGTAGTGCCCTTTTCCTTGCCTATGATGATATTATACTGATATAGACAAATTTCAGGTGAAATTTGACCACGAAAACAATGAATGTCTTGATCTTGCAGGTATCCAAAGGACTCGGAGAAGCACTTGCTAGCTTTGAAAAGTGGCCTAACTAGGAATCAGGTGTGCAAGAAACTCCTACATTGTGAAGTTACACCTTTTCAAAGCTCGAATACATAAATTTTTTTATCTAAATTTGGACAATTCTCGACTTCATTTGCACATAAAGCTCCCTTGTTCAAAGTTCAAGCTTGACTCAGTTTATGTACTATCTCTCTGTAGGTGTCGAACTGGTTTATAAATGCACGTGTTCGACTATGGAAGCCAATGATCGAGGAAATGTGTGCAGAAATGAACAGAAGAAAAGCTCGGAAGGAAGATGAAGAAATGGAAGGATCCCACAGAAACCAAATGCGCTTTGAAACTAGGAGATTTACAAGAGATTGATAAAGAAGGTATATATATAATATATATGGATATATGTATTTCTTGTCACAATGCTTTGAGCATTTCTTGATTTATATTCGGTGTATTATAATATAGTATGGAGAGACATCATTACAAGTGTATACTGAAACTCCAAAATGGGATCTAAGTGGAAATCAAGAAAATTAGATATTTGCAGTGTTTTGTATGATCCATTTCTCCCCAATATATAGGGAATACAATTATTGATGAATGGATTGTTTGTGTAAATTTTCGAGTTTGGTTTGTTGTGTATTTAATGTACTATGCCGTTATTATGGACTTTGTCATGTGAGATTTTTAATTTATATACATTACAATATTGGAATTTACTATTTCAAAGTATGCTACAGCGCACAGGGCATCATACTATTATTAATACTAAATTGATAAAATTGAAGAAGAAAATTAGAAATATTGATGCAATAAAGTTGAATGGAAAATGATTACTATCAAGAAAACATATACAATAAACTCAAAATAATAAAAAATTTCTCCATCATTTATTATTTCCTGCCTGCTTTCAATAGGCATCACAAACATTACAAAGACCAATCACTAACCCTTCCACAAACTCCTAATATATTTTGGATCCTCTATTGCAAAATGGTGCATTTACATAATAATCAAACCCATCTTGCAATAAAGGTCCCAGCTTCACATAATAAATCTACAAAAATGTGGAAAAAATAAAATCTAGATTTCCTACTTTTCTCTTTTATCTAAGCCTTTGGAGTAATTCTTTCAGTCAGAAACCTGCTTTTCATCTTGCTCACCCTCATACTTCTTTCTGGATTCTGGTTTTGATTGGCTTCAACTTCAACCCCATGCTTTCTGGTGAGAAAAGCTCGGGCGAAATGCTAGTTGGGCTCAACGGGCTTCTCGGGCTTACACTGAATCGGGACGGTCTGCAGAAGCCGTAGCCAAGGAGAAAGAATTCCAGAGGAACCAGCATTGCATCTGGTTGTTCTTCTGTGATTACCGATCCGCATGCTTGAACCTATGCATGGGTGAGGTACTAAGAAATGGTACCTGTGCATGTTTTTTAGAGAGAGAAGAGATAGTAGTTTAAGTGTACCTCAACCAACGCACTTAATCTCCTGTCTAGCTTCGACATCATGTGGAGAGCCTCGTGGTGGAAAGGAGAGTGTTCTCCAACAAAAATCAAGGATCGGCACTGTAGTTTCCTCAAGCCTTGTGTAATATCCCGTCTCCTGCAAGACGTTAGATAGTAAGTTCAGCTTTTGGTTTTGTTTTGTTTTTGGAGAAAGAGACTTCAATTTGCAACATGTAAAGATCTTTTTTATATAATGTATGTACCTATTGATAGCTCCAAGAAACCGATGAACATTTGAGCTGTGTCTCTCTCCTAACAACTGCAATCAATGTAACTCGAATTTGGGATTTAGAGACATGTTCAATAAATTTGGTTTTTAATGTGCTACGCACTAAGGATGACAAGAAAACTAACTCTTCTACATGATCGAATGATGTCTGATTCTAGTATATCTGCACTGGCGCGAACTTCCTGTCATATCATAGACACCCTATCATATCAGCAATTGGTCTAAATTTATCTTCTTGCAAACTGAAATAGATGCGTGGAGGCACCTTGCTGAAGTAACGCATAAGCAACACCTCCCTAACCAAACCACACATGCCACACATATATAGCAAGTTTGATATCACCTGCAAATATAGCTGACTGGTATCAAGAAAAAATGTCTCGCACCCAGAGAGAAATATGTGTTGCAACAAGAACCACAATGGGTTCATCTTTTGTCGAGTGTGCTTAATTGCTACTTTTTTTTCTTAGGGGATCAGGAGGGGGGTGTCAGCGACAGATACTAGAGGGAAATTCAGAATATAAAACCTTATTGGATAACCACTCTTTCCAGGATGATGCTTTGCATAGAGGAGAAACAAGAATCAAACCCATTACTCGTTTTGGATAATTTATCTGCATACAGAAATGCATAACTATGGTGATAGAAACCCATAAAAGCAAATGAAAATGCAAGAGAGGAGAATAACTTACCGCAAACAAGGTAAGTATATAAGCACCAGCTGTCACGCCCAGGCACATAACCTTATCAACTCTGCGAGAGACAATTAGCTTCACTTACTATATGTTTATAAATATATATATCACATTTGATTGACGTATTTTGAGGCTCTGCAGAGGAATTTTATATGAATAGATCCACTGTGTGAATTGGGATAGTATATAACCGTGTAGAAAAACAAAATGAGGAAAACTCAGTAAGAACAACCTGGATAAGAAGGGAAGAAAAAAATGAATTGAGGAACAAGTCAAAAGTTGGAAAACATCACAAGTACCTAAAGTAGTCGAGGATTTCAGCAATCTGATTAGCTAAGTCATCAACAGATAATGAAGGTTCATCCTTCCCAGCTACTGCAGCTCCTAGCTGTAACATCTCTTAATACAAGTACCAGGTAAGAAACAGCGAAACTTCAAAACATTTAGTGGCAACTGGGCCTGTGCCACTAGTCAGTAACAAATAATAGTAGTCGAGTAATCAGGGTACGGACCTCATGCCCAGGAGGACTTATGTGATACACACAGAAGTTCTGGAGAAGAAGAGAAAATGCTTCTGGACAAGAAAAGAGACCTTGGAAACAAGACACATCTGGTTGGTTTCACATGCAAACAAAATAAGCATTACGTGCCAATACCACCTTAAAAGTGGTAAGTAATATTTTGATCCACTTAAACAAATTAATACTTGAAGCAGCTGTAAGCAACATGTTTCAAGTTCTACAAATTTTAAAAATGATCAAATTTTAGCAGAGTCACTTTCAGTTTTTCTCCACTCTCTACACAATGAGATCATGCATCTTCTTGGACTTCATATAAAGCAATTCTCACTCAGTAATATTTTTCATGAACTTTGAAGATGGAAAAAATTTCAAGCATAGTTTCCTGTGAAAAATGCACAATATTACAAGTGAGTTTCAGCAGGATTACAACACGGTTCAAAATATATAGTTTTTATGTCTAGCAGAAGTTCATAAGGAATTCTTATTTCACTCTAGTCAATTTTGAGGACGTCGCCTTACAGTTTAAAGCTAAATCGGGGTAAGTAATTAGGGCGGGTTTGTCCCAGTCTCCAACGACAGCAACCGACAAAGAACCAAAGCTAGTTTTCACATTATGTTCCTGTAGGAGATATCAAAACCAGAGATGATCAAATCTTCATTATTCAAAGAGAGGGAGAGATTAATGCCAAGGAAGGCCAGATATTCCATCATAACTCAGTTCCATAAGAATTTACAACACATGCTTTGAAAGGAACAATCTTTTAGTAACGAAAAGTATTATTTGCTTCCGCACAGAAATATCCCATGTGCAGTGTTCCTTTCAATAATTTCCAGCTAGCATATAAGCAAAACTTTAATTAATGGATCACAAGTCAAAGCTTCTTTTCTTGGTTATATCATAAAAGAATCTACTTGCCCAAGATGCTTCTTTTGCTTCGTTACATCTCATGAGAATCTACTTGCATACCTATCCATATGCCCAATACCACCTAGCAAGATACATATCTCTCTCCAAAATCGAATTTTCTTGCAAGTGTTAAGGTGAACACCAAAATCCAGCTAAAATGCAAAATACGAGTTTCCTGTGTTTGGTTTACATTCTAATCAAAATGATCGCACCAAGAGATCATGCAAACTACTATAATGCAGCCAAAAGCGGAGTCCAGTTAAGAAAGCTGGGAGCATACAACTTTTTGCCTTCAATCCAAATGTAATTAGCAATTTTATCATAAACATAATTACGAGAATTTGCTAAATGAAGTTCCATTCCTTTCTCCAATTGCAAAAAATACAAATTAGCAGAGCTAATAATTTTACCTCATTCAAAGCACTTTTAAATAGAATAAAATATTAATTGGACTTGATTTCGAAAAATTGTGATCATAACACGATCACCGAACAGCCAATCCCCAAAATAAGAGATCAAGCAGAAAAAACGATTGTACAATGAAATATAATCCCCACTTAATAGATAAAACTTCATTTTCGCAGTTCACGCCTTCTGCAAATGATTGAAATTACGGAACTCCAAAAACTGATCAACCGAAATGTAGCTTCCACTGGATATGAATGACATTACACATAGTGTACAAGCGATTATATGAACAATATGAATTTAGTTTGATTTTCACCTTCCCGGCGAGAAGAACGGGCTCCATATCCACGGAGACGGAATCACCGGACTCCGCCATTACTCTCTCTAAAATCTCACTCTCTCTCTAAAATCTCACTCTCTCTCTAAAATCTCACTCTCTCTAGAATCACTCCGAAATTCGAGACGCATTGGATTTGGCATCCATAGCTTATAAATACTCTCTCTCTCTCTCTCTCTCTCTCTAAATTCGCAAAATCAAATCTAGAATTGTTAGTTTTGGTTTTTCAGTTTTTTCCGCTCTTATTTCAGTCCCCGTATCAATTGAGAAAATTTTAATTCAACAAAATTTGACCAATTAAAATCAATCCTCGTAGACATATTTTACTATGTTTGAACAATCCAAACATGATATATGTTTTGAAGAATGAGATGTTTTGCCAAATTGGTCAGCTCCGTATCTTTCCACATGTGTTTAATCATAGGAAATAAAAAAGAAAAAATTATATATTCGCTCTGAAAATTAAAATACAACTCATGACCTAACAGAAATTATAAAAAAAAATAAAAAAAAATAGATCGATTGGAATTAGAGCTCAAATTGATTTGCATCAGGTTTGTTCGAAGAGCAATGCATTGAGATTTAGAAATTGGTTTTGAATTTGTTCGCTTATTAGTTCGAGTCAGCTTGAATGATTTAATCGAATTGTATTTTAGGTTCGGGGTTAGTGGGAATTTTCCATATATATATTGAAAATATTGGAGTACGATCGTTAAAAAGTTACATTTAAATTTGATTATATACTAATTAATCATGAAATTCAAAACACTTTAATTTTGTTGGTAAATCCCTAATAATTGTAATCAATTTTATGTGTATCCAAAGGCAATTCTGTGTCATTAGTTATCTCTTAACTTTTTTCTAATTTGTTATTATTGATAGTACTATAGTAGATAGAGACTAATTAGAGTACTAACACCAAACTCTATCTTCACATTACACGAACTATAATTATGAAATAAAATTCAAATAATCTGATCATTCGATCCATTATTGGTGTCCCAAATCACAACTTATCTCATATTTGGGAAGTTTGGAATGGGTAGGGGTGGGGAAAAATACCGAAATACCGATATATCGGACTTATCGTACCGAAAAAATACCGAAAATGCCGAAATTTCGGTATACCGTAAATTTCAGTAAGGTATGATACCGTATCGGAAGGTTACGGTACGGTAACGGTATGAATTTCAGTATACCGCGGTATACCGCGATATACCGAAAATTCGGTATAT
>JAYDZE010541332.1:0-14545 GCA_034509125.1 Monilaria moniliformis
GGTTGGAGCATTCTGGGGAGACAGAGGATTACATCCGGCCGGGTGGAGTGACATTAAAGCCACCCGGCCGGGTGGAGCAGAGACGCATTTGGAAAATGCGTCTTCACTTTACTTAAGTGAAGACGCATTTCCCAAATGCGTTTTACCCATTTTTAGAAGTAAAAAAAAAAGTTTCCCGTTTTTGAAACTTTTTTTTGTAGATCCTCCTACATCCGGAATTTTGCCAATCTCTCTCTCTCTCCCTCGATCGACAACTCATTTTTGGGGCAATCTGCGTCTCTCTTGGCGACAAGCCTTATTTCTGGGTTTAACTAGGGCTTTTCACAATATATACTGTTTCTCAATTCTACTAAGATTACCGATCTTCCTCTCATAATTTGAGGATGAATATCGTCAAATCCAACTCTCTCAACAAACTTGGTGCGGCGAGGCTCCTCGCCGCTCGTTCGGCGGTCAATTGCCGCCGAATCACCACCGCTCCTCCGCGGCTTCTCAATGAGCCGAATCGACTCGCATCCCCGTATTTCTCCACCATCCGCCACATTCGTCATTTGCGCGACCAGGACACTAGGTATTCCCGAAAGCATTTTATGTAACACTTGTAGGTTACCCCTTTATATTTCGTTCTATTGTAACTCGTTTACTTCGTCTATTCGTTCGATAAGCATTTTCGTCTATTTCTTGGTAGCTGCTGCTAAATTTTGTTTAGATATTTATCCGACATTTCCGATTTACTTCGTCTTGGTTTCTGTCATCTTCCAAGGGGCATTTATTTTCACGATTGATAAGATATATG
This sequence comes from Monilaria moniliformis, assembly GCA_034509125.1. Classification (NCBI taxonomy): domain Eukaryota; kingdom Viridiplantae; phylum Streptophyta; class Magnoliopsida; order Caryophyllales; family Aizoaceae; genus Monilaria; species Monilaria moniliformis. Next base: position 797 of record JAYDZE010541332.1, read on the forward strand.
ATTGAGATTTTTATCCCCATTATTAGGATTTCTCCAAATCTACTCTTTCAAAATATTTTAAAGTTCCAATCCATCTTAGCAAATAATGGATTAGCCTACACTACTCTTATCTGTCTAGTCTAATCCTCAAAAGTGAACACCCCTTAATAGTTTTTATTTTCATTCATCTCATATGAGTTATATTTTGCCTCTCGCTGTATGTTGGTTGGTAATTACTAATAAGCTATGATAATTCCATTGCACTCATTTAGTTTATCTATCATTTCTGTTACCTATTACTTGTTGCCTGTTTAGTGTGCGTGTTCTTTCCTAATTGTTTATTACCTAAGATGTTAGTTATTCACCAAGTTACTATGGATTTATAATTATCTTCTCACTGTATTATAGTTGAACTGAGAGAATGTGCCAATTTGTATGAGAGAGCATTTTGTGAAAAAAATAAGAATCAAGGTTTGGATAAATATTTTGGAATATTTGTTATATAATGAATAGTTTTTAGAATAAGGCTTTTATAGAGTTTTGCCTTGACTATATTTCTAATTATTGGAATGATAATTTGATATTTAATTGGCAACCTGATAAAAGATTGTCCTGAGTTGTGGTGAAGGTATGAGACCGCACCGCCCATAAACTGGGGAGTCCGTATTGTGCCAGAGAAGAAGGCATATGTTATTGAGAGGTTTGGGAGGTATTTGAAGACTTTGACACCTGGAATCCACTTGCTGGTTCCATTTGTCGACAGAATTGCTTATGTGCATTCACTGAAAGAAGAGGCCATTCCTATTCCCGACCAGTCTGCTATCACCAAGGACAATGTCAGCATTCTAATTGACGGAGTCCTTTATGTCAAGGCATGTAGGCATATGGTTCTATGTCTTGTTATTTGACATGCTTATGAACAACTATGATTGAATATATGAACTGTTCACATTTTATTTCCGTTTTTCTCCTTTTCAGATTATGGACCCAAAGTTGGCATCATATGGGGTTGAGAATCCATTTTATGCTGTGATTCAGCTTGCACAGACTACCATGCGAAGTGAGCTAGGTAAAATCACTCTTGACAAGACCTTTGAGGAAAGGGACACTCTCAACGAGAAGATAGTGGTGAGTTATTGATATCTGGTCTTTATTCTCTGATTATTTTATTTAATAGGAGAAACTTAGGCTTTCCTGTCCTAGTTGGTATTTTATAATCTATATTCTTTTTGTTCCTCTACTTTATCATGTAGTATCTTTACTTGTGAAAATTACATTGAACAACTGACAGTGTGCTGTCAATCTACTGCCTTGTTTGTACATACTACCATGAACTCATATACTGTTAATAGATAAAATAAACCAAAGAGTCTAACAGATTGATTCATGGGTCAGAAATTGAAGTTCATTTAAGATCAAGGAAGTCATGACCACCCATATAATGTCCCAATTTACTTGAAAAATTGCCTTTATCAAGTTCTTACGTCCATTTCGGGGAAGCATAAAATATGTATCAGCGATTAGAAAACATATGCAGATATTTGTGAGTTGTTATGTTGTGTTTGGTAATTCATTCTGCATATTTTGCATATCATCTAGAAGGCTAGAACTAGTGTTGATTTAGCTTCCACCTTATGCACATACTGGACTGACTGTTCTACATGTGTGGTGCAGATTTCCATCAATGAAGCTGCAAAAAGTTGGGGGTTACAATGCCTTCGTTATGAAATAAGTGGGTAGATTTTATTAGAAGAAATATTTGTGGGTGTAGTTGAAAAAAATCCTTCAAGTTTCTACTCCATCTTTATTTATTTTCCTGAGTTCCTTTTTACCAAATTAGGGGATATATCTCCTCCGAGAGGAGTGAAGGCCGCCATGGAGATGCAAGCTGAAGCAGAGCGCAAGAGAAGAGCTCAGGTTTTAGAATCTGAAGGTAATTTGTCTTAAACTTAAGCAAGCTCAAGTCTTACAATTGTTCTGGCCACGAAAGCTATCTTGTGTCCACAATAAACACAATTTCCGTGAATATTGACTGACAGAAATTTGAGTAATACAATATCCAACTCTGTAGTAATGAATTCATTGATTTGTAATTTTTCTTGAGCATGAAATGATTAGGCTTAATTGATTTATTCCAAATAATATTTCTGAAAAAGGTATAAGTAAGTATTAACTCTTATCTGGCCAATAATGAAAAATTGCATGCTGCTCGTGGTGTTAGCATGTACTTATATAAGAAATTCAAGATGGTGCATATTCATGCTTCTTTCCGTTCACGAGATTAATTGTCTGATCTTACACAGGAGAAAGGCAGGCAAATATTAATATCGCAGATGGAAAGAAAACCTCTGTGATACTTCAATCTGAAGCTGCGAAGATGGACCAGGTCAACAGAGCTCTAGGTCAGTTATCTCGTTTGCATTTGTTCTTTCATGTTGGTGATACAATTTCCAATGGTTAATTGATATTTTATGCCTAAAAAGTTGAAGTTGGGAGTAAGCTTGGTTGACCTTTTGTATTCCTTTAAAAGGATTTTTAGATGTTTGATGCTTCAAGTTTTTATTTTCACATCTAAGAATTGGGTCCTCCAATTATGCTTATCCCTTAAATTTTTTCTATATCAGGAGAAGCAGAAGCTATCCGTGCTAGAGCACAAGCAACTGCAGAAGGGATTGCTGTGGTATCAAAAGCCCTCAAGGAACATGGTGGTGTGGAGGTGAAGTTCTTTTCTTTATTGACCAGTTTTGAGTTCCATTAATTATCATTTTTCTGTTTTTATTTATTTTATTTATTATTTATTTTATTTATTTTTTGTTTGGGGTGGTTCTGTAAGAGACATGATTGAAGTACTACAAGTTTGAGACAAACACACAGAATGTAATGCATGATAAGAATTAATGACCGTAATGCACTGGGTTTGCAGGCAGCAAGTTTAAGAGTTGCCGAGCAATATATTCAGGCCTTCAGTCAGCTTGCAAAGAAGGTAAACTCAAAAAATCTAGCTTAGTGTCAGTGAAAACTTAGAAATTATTATTTTGTCGACTTCATTCTTTCCTTGTGATTCTTCTAGGGCACAACGATGTTACTACCCTCCAATCCTGCCCAACCTGCCAGCATGATGGCCCAAGCCTTTTCAATATATAAGAGCATGATCGTTGATCAGCCTGGCATCGAGAAAACTGAGAGTTCAGGATCCAAAGCTGAAACAGATGATCCTAGCTCGCCTTTGGAGCTTGGTGAGGAGAGTTCTCCGACAGCTAAATCTGATGGAGACAAGCGCTCGAGTGCACCCGTTTTTTCTCTGCAAAGCACGAAGAACAAGAAGTAGAAATGGGGACGTTGTAACTTTGAGGTTCCATGCCTAACTGTCTGTTTCCTTTTGATATAGGTGAACTGATAGCTGTAGAGATAGAGAGTAAAACTGGTGCTGCTCTATTTTTTGCGGAGTTTATATTGCATTCATTATGGTGTATTTACGAGGCAGCACCAAAAATTTAGAAAATAATTGGCCAATTTTCCCTCAGGATTAATCTGCTCTTAGACGGGGATATTTATATCTTTATGGGAGTGCGTTTGTGAAATGCTTGATTTTAGGGCTAATTGCCAAATAAAGAGTCATTTTTGGGACTACTTTTGAAATGATTCGATGATGATTCAACCTTTGTATTTTCCTTTCTTATCCTTTCTCTTGGATGCATTAGTTATCAACAATTGTGTAGTGAGAGTTTTCTTTTCCATTTTTTATGGTTCATATATTATTAGTATTGGATTGTATCTACTAACAGTCTAACAACTATATTTTTTAAATGAAAAATAAAATGAGGCCCCTCAATGAGATTCTTATTTTCAATATACCTAGCGTTGACGCCAAAATAATTTATTTTCTTCTCCGTAAATATCTGAATAAACTATATATATTTTCCAAAGGAAAAAATTGTTCGCTGTTATTGTCTCACTATTTTTGAATTATTGGTTGGAAGGAAAGCGTTATAGTAACTTAACTACAATTAATCATCGTATTGTTATATTGCATACCATCACAAGTGCATATTTACTTGTCTTTATACTGGTAACTGTGATAAAAAAAAATTGATTGGCAAGATTGACACTTCCAAATATCATCCTCATATATAGGTCATAAATCATTTTCCTATGTTTTTAATTTCATATACTAATACTATATATATATATATATATATATTAAGAGGATCACATTATTTTTTTCCATGTGTGAAATTAAAAATCAATTTGGACCATTAGCCTTATAAAGTCAATGGTTGTTGTGGAAAAAAGCATTAATATAAAAATATATATTATTATATAGAGGACTCATTTGGTACATAATATAAAATAAGGTATTTTCTATTTGATATTGATGTTATTTTTATTGCGTAAGGTACTAATATTATGTTTAGTTACATGTATTATATTATCTACTAAAAAATTAAATTACCATAAGAGAATAAAATTTTGGTAATTTAATCAATTAATTTATGGTAGTAGAATGAAATTATGATAATTTAATTTGTTAATAAATTAATAAATAGTTAGTTAAAAGTTATATTGCATATTTAATCTAGAAGGTTACATGATCTACGTAATACATCATTGGCTCATATCTTATAAAGGGTGTTTTGTTTTGTGTATAAAGAAACATTAATGTTCACGATTCATAATTTTTATGAAAATTTTAATCTCTAATGTAACCTGAAAATGTGTTTGTAGGAGAATATTCAATTAAGTGATAAACGCTACTTACTACTAAAGATTCAACTGCACAGAAACACGGACACCCAACATAGCAATTTCAGCCTGCCCTGCTGCGGCGCTGCCTGCTACATACAAACAACAATCATTCAAAAAATAAAAATAAAAAAATGTTAAAAGAATCTAGAATTGCAATAAAAGGAATCTTAGTTGCAACTTAGTGTTTCCTAGTATCCAAGTTCCCAACGACTTCTCCAATCTCTTACCCACTAGCAATAAAAAACATCGTCTTTCAATCTCAATACCAACATAGTATATTACGAAATTCTCAGTTTAAATCCCCATTTCCCCGCACCCTTTTTCCTCCCTCACAACCCCCCCTCCAAAGATCCAATCTTTTACACCAAATCTCCCAAAAAATGGGGGCCGATCAAGAGACCGGGAAGCTCTCGCCGGAGATAGACACAGCAACCGTGAAACCTTCCCTCTTCCGCTACAATTCTCCTCTAATCCAAGTGGTGTTAATCGGATTCGTCTGCTTCTGCTGCCCAGGCATGTTCAACGCCCTCTCTGGCATGGGCGCCGGGGGGCAGGTGGACCCCACCGCCGCCAACAACGCCAACACCGCCCTCTACACCACCTTCGCCGTCTTCGGCGTCCTCGGCGGTGGAATCTACAACATCCTGGGGCCCCAACTCACCCTCTTCTGCGGCTGCTCCACCTACGTCCTCTACGCCGGTTCCTTCCTCTACTACAATCACTACCAACACCAGGCCTTCGCCATCGCCTCCGGCGCCTTCCTCGGCGTCGGCGCCGGCCTCCTCTGGACGGCGCAGGGAGCGATCATGACCTCTTACCCGCCCCACGATCGAAAGGGCACCTACATTGCCTTGTTTTGGAGCATTTTCAATTTCGGTGGTGTAATTGGAGGCCTAATTCCATTTGCAATGAATTTCCATAGAACTGAGGCAAGATCAGTTAATGATGGTACCTACATTGGTTTTATGGTTTTTATGTCAATTGGGACTTTGTTATCTCTCTCAATTCTTCACCCTAGCCGTGTGATTCGTGATGATGGATCGAGGTGCACCAACATCAAGTATTCGAACGTGGGAGTCGAGGCGCGGGCGATTTTCAAGCTGTTTCTTGATTGGAGGATGTTGCTGATTGTGCCGGCTTCTTGGGCTAGTAACTTCTTTTATAGCTACCAGTTTAACAATGTGAATGGAGCTTTGTTCAATCTTAGGACTAGGGGTTTGAACAATGTGTTTTACTGGGGTGCTCAGATGATTGGCTCTGTGCTGATCGGATATATCATGGATTTTAGTTTCAAGAGTAGGAGGGCGCGGGGGCTGCTGGGAGTCGCGGTTGTTGCTGTGGCTGGCACGGCTATTTGGGGTGGGGGGCTCGCGAAGCAGCTTGATTATGACCGTAGTGATGTGCATTTGAAGCGTATTAGGCTGTTGGATTTCAAGAATGGGAGTGATTTTGCAGGGCCTTTTCTGTTGTATTTCTGCTATGGTTTGCTTGATGCTATGTTTCAGAGCATGGTGTATTGGGCGATTGGAGCATTGGCTGATGATACTGAGATTCTTAGCAGGTGGGATTTTCTTGAATAATATATTTGGGTTGTGTTTCTTGATGATTTTCGGATCATGCCTTATTGTTGTTGGATTTGTTGTTTTATGCAGGTTTACGGGGTTCTACAAGGGTGTGCAGAGTGCAGGGGCGGCTGTGGCTTGGCAGATCGACTCACATAACGTGCCCTTTGTGAACGAGCTGGCAACTAACTGGGGGCTTATGACGATAAGTTATCCATTGTTGGTTTTGTTGATCATGAAGGCTGTGAAAGATGATGATTAAAGTGATGATGTGGTTGAAGGAAAATCTAAGGTAGGGGCGGTTATCCCCGGGATCCATTGATGCTTTTTGTGTTGGGATTGAATCTTTTGCACCTAGAGTTATTGATTAAGAAATGTGCTTGTTCATTCTTATGAAACATCAATGTGTTCCACTTGAACAAGTATGATTGCTTGTTTTTGCAAATGATGTAGAATTTCGTGGTTTGCTTCTTATGTAATCATTTAGTGATGTTTTATTCATTATTGATATGCTAAGAGAATTTCATTGAATCACTTTGAGACCTCATAAATTGTGCTAAAAGCTATCTACAATTTACTTTTAGGACCTAAAAATGATGATATGCTTGAGCTTATAATAGCCAAAATGAAAAGAGTGTTACCTAGAAAAGGCTTCTGAGACGAAGCAAGCACAAAGAATTGCTAAATGCAGTAGCTTTCCTTGTCTTGATCACCTACTTGACTGCATTGATAAGTCCAAATACGTAATGGAAACCCAGCCTGCACAAGAGAACAAAACTGAATCGAGCTGTCAGAGATAAGTTAACTAGGCCCTTTCAAACTCTAGTTTTCTTTGCTGCTGTCGTCTTTGCCAGTTTCCTTGTCGTGTTACAGTCTCGTTGTGACTCCTCTGTCCTTTAACACTGTATTGGTCTCTGTTCCATCTGCATCTATTTCGATAATTTTTTTAGTTTATTGAATGTTATAGTGTTTGCAGCTCATTAGATTTCAAGAATTAGACTTTCTGAACTTAGATTTTCCTTCTTGCTGTTGTCTTTGCAAGTTTTGCTGCGATTCTTGTGTCCTATTAACATTCCATTGAGCTCACTATATTCTGCATTCACGTGACAGTATTCTCTTTTTTTTTTTTTAATTTTATTTTATTTGATGATATAGTGTTTCATAGCTCATTAATAAATTTCAAGAATTGGACTCCTAGTGTAGTTAGTGATGACTTTTACTATGATGAGAGGCTTAATATCTGTAACACTGGACTTCTTCTAGGATTTCAGTACTAAATTTGCTGCTCTACACCTCTGTGATGTTGGTCGGCCAGAGTTCCTGCATGTCTTTGATCATCTCAGGTACGCGTCTCTGATAAACTTGCATTAAAGGAAGGCATCAACCAAGCTGCAGAAACATGTAATTTGACTCAAGAAAATGGGAAAAGGGGACATTATTTATAATATGAGTATTGAAATTATGAGTCATTTGGGAGAATCTATTCCTTCAGCCCTTAGTGAATGACAAATATGAAAATAAACTAATCCAAAGTTTTGCCATGCATGAAGTGGAATAGAAGGAGCAACTTCTTCCTGGACTGCTTCTTTGGTTTCTACATATATAAAAACAAGATCACTACATTGTATCATTGATTCATAATGAAAGGTATATATTAAAACAAATGGTATAACAAGATTATTACATTGTATCATAATCAAAGGTATAGACCATTTTATTGTTTTCATATTTAGATTATGCATACTGATTTTCTACTTGTGTAGTAACCACAGACAATGTATAGTTTATTAGGTGTTTTTTTTTTTTTAATCCTCTTGTAAGTTAGGTAATCGTTAAAAGAAAACGTTTCCAAATATAGTGGGAGATGAACACGAGAGAAGGAAATTCGATTATTGCAGTGTAATGCTGCGATAAGATGTTTGTACTTCATGTATTGAATAGGCTTAGTGCAATGCATATTTGTAAATAATTTATACTCTCCAACATTGTTAAATAAATTTCGGATTAATGGGTAGGGCTACAATATATTTCGGTTTAAATTCAAAAAAGAATACTCTTTTGTTAAGTACATAAATTTAATTTAACACATAATTTACTGCACTGATTATATAAGTTATTGTAGTGTTACAGTTCTTATAATAAGGGCAACCTCAATGCAGCCGCAAACGCGGCATGCGGCGGGGTTGGGGGGGGGGGCTGTAGCCGCGACGTTAGTTGCAAGGGTAGCGTTCGGTGCAGTGAAGGGCGCGACCACCATGAACGAGGGGTGGGGTTGCAAGGGGCGCGGCTGCTGCAATTTTTGGCTGTTGGCCATTTTGAATTTAATTAAATTATTTTTATATTTAAATTCGTTGCAAGCGAATCTTTTGGCATTTTTTTTTAATTAATTCTCTCTCATCCCTAAATACCACATACCCCTCACATATTCAACATCATACCAATTCACGTATTCATCTTTTTACTCTTTTAATTTCTTCACACATAACTTTCCGAAATTCAGGATCCCCATGAAATCATTTCTAGTTTCAGTTAATCCGACGAGGAGGAAGCCATATTTGAGTTATTGGGGGAAGTCACAGAGGTAGTGCAAGAGTACTTAGAAAGGACGACTCCAATGCCGCCACCACCAAGTCTTTGTGTACTGAGGACGTACGTGCATCGAGTGCGTGAAAATGCCGCTCGACGAGACACGATGGGTCCAGCTGTGTTTCAATGCTATTTCCGTATGCGCTGATCGTTGTTCCTGCGCATAGTTAACACATTGAGTATTTCCAGCAGTGATATGATGGTGTAGGACGTGGGGGACTCTTGACGCTGCAGAAGTGCATGTCGACGGTTTGGTAGCTTGCGTACAGTTGTACTCTAGATCAATTCAACGAGTACCTCCATGTTGCCGACACAACGGGGTGGGAGCGTCTCAAATGATTTTGTCGCGAGTCATTGAAGCCTTCCGCGATACATATTTGAAAAGGCAGATGATGCAAGACGTCCAATTATTGATGAATATGCATTAAAGGTGTCACAGCTTTCCCGGTTAGTCGGTTATCGGTATCGGTTAACCGATAACCGAACCGATTAAGGTCGGTTATTAGTTAACCGATAACCGAAATTTTTTGTCTCGGTTCGGTTTCGGTTAGTGGTTAAAAAAAATTTAGTTATCAGTTATAACCGAAAAATCGAACTAAGTAATTTATAAATATATTACTGCTAGTTTTAATGTCAATAGTGAGCATGTAGCACAGTGGTTAGGCGCGCTCATGCTTAGTGCGAGGTCCCAGGATCGATTCCTAGCTGCTCTCCATTTTCTCGCCCACTCCACTTTTTCTTGCCCACATCTCCTATCCCACATCGGTGGGAAAGGATTCTCACACATCTCCTTGCCTCTATATATTCTCATACATTTTGCTTCTAAAATTGTCCATTTTAAATATTAAAATTAGTTTTAAAATTTTATTTCGATTTTATCGGTTAACCGACTAACCGATCGGTTAGAAGCTTAACCGAATCTATATCGGTACCGGTTCCGGTTCCTAGTTTTGTAAAAAATTTAGTCGGTGAACTGACAATTCAGTTCGGTTATTAACCGAACCGACCGATTAAGCAGCCCTACCCAAAGCCAATTAGAATTAATCCCCCAAAGTATATATATTGGCCTCAACCCCTCTCGCATGAGTTTCGCTTGGGCTTTGAGATAGCCTTAACCGGGCCAGGCCCACTGGGTAGGCCCTTTTGTTGCTTGGGCTGATTTACATGTTTTGGACTTCTTATTTTCATATTCGCAATTGATATAATTTAAATCTTAATATTATTTAACGAATTTATCTGTATTGTATTTCATATATAATATAAATAGATTGGTCATCAACCAATTTACCACACAATTAGCAGCTCAACCGATTTCTTTTATAATATAAAATATAACATGACAAATTGAATATTACATGCTAAATTCAAAGTTAGAAAAATATTTTTTTTTAATCAGTAAAAAATGCATACATTGTGGTTTGGAATTCAACTTAGCTTAAATTATTGGCCCCTTGTTCTTTACTTAATCAAAGAAGCACTTCTATTTTTAAGTAAAGTTTTTGTTCTTTAACCGAAATTCTTTCTTAAAGAATAAACAATCCTTTTCAAATGAACTAATCTTTCCATATATATATGACTTCTTTACTATTTACTGAGGAGATAATTCAAGCAACAAACTGTTTCAACAATAGATTGAAAACTAACACAAACTTGCTTGTACAATCAATCAAGATAACTAATTAAAAGTAGAGATATTTCTATATAAATATTTGAATAACGAACAAAGTAGAAATTGTTGCATCTTTGGGAAAGAATATGTAATTGGTAATTTAGTCCATCTTATCTTATCGAAAGTTTACAAAAGATTAGAGATATGATAATTTTTTTGTCATTTCGACTTTACCTAATCGCATCTTGAACTAACATGCATAAACATATAGTTACTGATAGGGACTAATATCAGCACCGTACAAAATCCAATCTGAATGCAATTCAAGTTCATAAAAGCAGAAGTAAACCTCTCCCTCAGAAGAGGTCACATTCAGAAGCAAGCTCCATCAGAATCACCTTGCAAGCAAGATGGTTGTCCCCTTCAAGAAACCTCACACATACTTAGATGCCGAGTTTACGAGTTTAGTGCTTACTTGGGCGTCAACTCTCTATATTCATCGGAATCGTTGGACAGTGGATATTTGTCATCCATCAGGCTTATCCAACCTCTCTATTCAAAGAAAATAACTTCAATGCTTAGATGTCTCTTCGAGGACATCCTACTCCAATATTAAAATGTAGTTAGGAATCATCTAATAACTCTTGTAGCATTCTTATATCCGACTTCAAATAAAACCGCAAACGAAACGCCTTCGCAAATGTTCAAATTCAAAATTTAAAAAAATTAATCATCAACGAAAACTATATTATTTTCTAGGTCCACTTTTGACCAAGCCACCCTTATCATGCAGTGAAGGGTAAGTTGAAGCCCCCGACCATCATAAATTTTGTTTCTCTTTACTTAAAGATTTCCAACTCATTAGAAAATCCAGACAATAATCTTCACGATCCCTAAGCGCCAAAGCACCAAGGGGGCGCAAAATTTCAAAAACATTATATTTTTTCTACGTCGGTGCCTACCTTATCAAATTTCAAGAGAGTGAGAGTGAGAGTGTGAGTGTGAGTGGGAGTGGGAGTGGGAGTGGGAGTGTGAGAGAGTGATATATATTTAACATTATACACAAATTAAGCAGACGATCGATGTGTCTATCAACAAACACACAAATCCCACACAAAATTGAAAAAGCAAAATTCATACGTGATCAACCTCATAATCCCCGTTGCCCTCCTCCCCATCCTCCTCCTCTTCCTCTCGCACTTCCTCTTCCTGAGGAGCCACAACAGTCCCAACATCAGCAGCCAAATCAAGAAAATAAAGCAAAAAGACCACCACCACACTGGACACAAACATCGGAATGGGCCCAAAAATCCAGAGAAACAAGGGAAACGAGAAGTAGAAAGCATGCAGCCCCAGCGACCAGAAATAGCTCCCCCTGTTCACCACCCTCCACACGTACTCCTCCGTCAGCTTCAGCTCCCCGGCGCTCCTCCTCCACCTGCCCGACGTCGGCACGTTTATCAGGACGCTCGCGTGGCTGTAGTACCTTATGGACTGGACGTTGAGCAGGAAGGCGCAGAGGAAGCAGACCAGGATGGAGAAGAACTTGATGGAGGACCCCAGCTTGCTGTTGTCACCGTACACCGCCGTGATCGGGCGGTGCCCGCAGCTGCCGCCCGACATCAGCACCGCCATCACCGAGCTGAGCATGATCGCCGTCGACGCCAGCACCGTTGATGCCATTATGTTGTTCCGGAGTGTTTGGACCGACAGGATTCCATTCTTCAAGGGATCCTGCAATTCAATTATCAACTACTTACTCATTTTTCTATAATATTCAAGATTTCATCCTCTTTTTTAGTACTAACAATAGAGTACTTTTTGGAACCTGGCCCTGGGCGGGATGCTTTTTGGAACAAGTGAATGCAAGAGGATTTTTGGATTGTTGATGGCCTCAAAGAGATATTAATGTTAGTTGATATATGATCGCCATATTTCACTTCAGCTATTTACATATTTGAAGAATTTTTACTGGGTAAAGTATTGGGTGAACTAGAGTATACAATTTATATTTGATTTACAAAGTGAGAACGTGATTCCACATGATATTTTGTTTCAAACACTTTTAACCTCATCAATTTCCTTAAACATTTAAATCTACCAAACCAAACAAAACAAAATTAGAACATTCAAATATACTTATTAAAACCCTTTAATTAATAATCCTTTTAATTTCTTCTTCTTCATCTTCTTTTACTTGATAAAGAAATTAACTGACAGAGACAAGAAAGAGAAACCTCCATCATGGCGCGAACCCAGAGGCGGCGGTTGACGGCGTTGATGCCTATGACGGTGGTGGTGGGGTGGCGGAGGACCCGACGGAGCAGCCACACGTGATACGCCACCATCACCAGCAGCCCCAGCGGCACCAATGCATAATCAAGAGCATATTTCTGCATCTTAGTTCCTCCAATCTAATCAAATATTCTTCTTGTGAGAGAGAGAGAGAGAGAGTTCAGTTGTGTCACACACGCACACCTATCAAAACTACTATTTTCATTAATGCTCGATATATGCTAAAATGAAAGTATGCATACAATATGTTTATACATACAAACATACCTTAATTAGATTATCCACTTTAACTGGAATGCCTCGTTTAATGTGACATTGTTATCATAAGCTTAACGTGCAATAATAAAACATAAGCAAATTAGACTTAAAAAAAAAAAACACGATCAAATTAAACCATGGAGCAAAAATGGCCTCTAGAATTGGTTATTATAGTATGCGAAAATACAAATCTTATTTTTTTTTTAATTTTATTTCATTGCCATTGGTAGGGCTTCGTGATTAAATTAATCAATCTAATTCATAGATTTAATTTTTTTTTTCTAAATGGTTGACTTAAATAACAAACCAACTCATGAGCTAACGAGTAATATAATGCTAAATATGAACTCGGTCGATTTACTTAAGAAATTTTAGTAATCAAGCTTAAGTAAATTTGTAAAAAAACACAAATAATTTAGTTAACTTATAGTCGCAGGTAGAATGGGCTCAAGCCTGGCCTTCTTGTTGCTATGGTTTTCTTTTCATATGATTTGGGCTTGTATCATATCAATGTGATGGAATTTTGTTGGATTTTGATAATGGTGATACTAAGGTTGCGGAAGGCGCTAGGCGCTAGTCGGGCGGCCGAGGGGGGCCTAGGCGGGGCTTGGGAGGAGCCTAGGCAGATTCTAGGCGTTTTTTATTTAATTATTTTATATATTTTTAATAAATATAAAAAAATTATGTATAAATTAAAGTGTTAATGTAGCCACC
>JAYDZE010541343.1:0-32958 GCA_034509125.1 Monilaria moniliformis
ATTGAATTTGTGGAATTGAAAGAATTTGGAATTATAATTCAATTCCAATTCCAAACATTTTTCTTATACCAAACAATAGAATTGGAATTGGAGTCTCCAATTCCAATTCCAAGCTCCCAATTCCAAGCTCCCAAACATAGCGTTAAGATAATCTTCTAGGAAAGCTACTAAGACCATTAAGGTAATTATTTAAAAGCATTGTTATTCTTCAATTAAGTATTTGATAAATATACAATAGGCATAATCAACTTTAAAAACAAATCAATGAGGCTCTTTTATGTCATAATAAATAAATATATAAGAGTCATTTATCATAAGTAATTATAATATAGATAAATTAAGTTTATAACTAAGTCATGTTTCATGTGGAAAATATCACGTCAAAATGCAAATTTAAACTAGTTCTGTAGTACCAGGTAGTACAAGCAGTGAAGCTGAATTGTCGATTGAAGGCACCTGCTTCACAGTTGAGACAGTAAGAATATAGACCTGCTCCAAGGTGGCTTTAAGTAATGTTGCAATTAGGGTTCTGTCAAATTGAAACAACAGATACTCCAATAATTTATCTATTTTTTCCAACTATTACACCATAAAGAAATTTTCGATAAAGAATTAAGGGAAAAACCGAATTTGAAAAAGTGGAGAGACGTCACTGAGTGTGTGAAAACTGAAGAGTGTAAGATTTACAGCTAACTGATAAGAAAGAGATAGAGTGAGGTAGTAGAGAGAGAGAGATATATATATATATATATATAAGTGTAGCTAGAAAAATGTAGGAAGCTAGGGTTCTTGGAGGATAGCTTTTCTGAGTAGTATTTGCTTTAAGTCTTGTCTATCACCAGTAGCCTCTTGGCCTATGATAGAAGATGAGAAGGAAAGAACAAATTAAATGAACACATATGTTCAAGAAAACTAAGTGAGAGTTTTCAGCTTTTTAATAATTATTTTATGTTGGTGACACATTTTTCCACATACAAAATAAAAAGAATATTGAATAGATAATTAATATTCAGAAAATAACATAAAGGGGAGCGTATATTTTCTTCTTTAATAACTATCACTAACATCGTTAATTCTTTTCTAAATTAGGACTACTTATCTTCACGCTGTTGCCTTAACTAAAATAGTAGTGGTTTGGGAAAATGCCGTTGAATAATCAAACCTAATTTGATATACTTTATAAAAAGCCAAGTACATTACCAAAAGGATATCTAGTTCATAGAAGGAAATAAAATCTAGGGCATTTAGGTATTCTATTTACATGGGGAAAATGTACTTCTGCTCATTGGGAGACAAATCAATGTTCAATAACAACCTAGTTGTGTTATCTCAAAGAAAAAAACAACCTAGTTGTGTTCATGAGTTGTCATATGCTCGATATCTACATATAAAACAATAAATTACAGTTTTTTTTTTCTTAAAACAAAATATCATCATATTCATTCCTTCAAATCATCATCTACAATATTCATCAGCCATAATGTAAAACTATCCTTCCATTCTATTTCAGCATAAACCGTCATAGCTAATTTGGCAAGGCTATGTGCATCTGCAATTGCGGTTATCTACTGCAAATGGGGTACTATAATGGTCATGAAGAGACGAGCGGTGAGGATAAAAAATGGTGGACGAGGCATGTATGACCAACATCTATATTACCAAAGATGAAGATGTTCGTGTGGAGAGTTATACAAAATACAACTCCGACTGCTGCAAATCTAAAAGAGCATCACGTGCCGTCGAAGAGGATTTGTGACTTTTGCAAAGATAGGGCGGCCACAACACACGCTCTAATATACCGCCCTACAGTTAAAGAAGTGTGGAAAAAAAACATATTTTGAGAGGTACTTAAAAAAAGGGAAATGGTAGAGATGAAGGACGTAGTAGAGGCTATGCAGCGAACTTTCACTAGAGAAGAGTATGAGTAGTATATTACAATGCACAGGATGTGGAAGTATAATTTCTAAAAAAATTATCAAATTTTAGTGTTTGTATAAAAAAAAAGGTAGTAGAAACAAAATTTTCTATCAAAATAGATATTAAATTTTCATTTTCTTTCAAATAAGACTTATATTTTTTTGATAACAAAATTATGTGTAGCATCCTTTCTTTATATATAATTATAGTTCAGTATCCGTTTTGATACAAAAAAAATTAGTACCCTTTTTTATACAAACACTATAGTTTGATAATCTTTTATAAGTACAAAGTTAAATCTTAATTATATGGAATAATGCATACGATGTTGTCTTATCTCACTGTGGTTGCTCACTATTTTGGCGCAAAGAATTAGATTACCTATTTCTCTAGCAAAAGGTTGCCTAACTTATTTGTAGTTTGAACTTAGGATTCAAGAATTTGATATGGGAAAATTGGAGAGACGAAATTTTAATCGACATAATAAAATATGGGATGGATTCTGGTAGTGACCATTTCTTCCGTAGGAACATGAACATATAGTTTATAATTTGTAGGTAAACAATAATATTTGTTTATATATTAGTACATTTTATTATATAAATTATATGTGCATCATACAAAAATTAATAGTCCCGATTAATTTCTAGATTTCATACTAGGAAAGGTTCTCATAAGATTATATAATTTATATACAGACACTTACTCCTGTCATAAAATTACAAAGAAAAACAGGCGATCAGCCACGGTGGATTACAAACTTCAAATCCTTGATCAATTATAACGCTATCGCAATGTTCTTTAACTGCTTGTTTGAAGTAATAAAAGATGGATTACTCCATAAAGTGTGAACACTTCTAATCGGCAGATCACAGCCCTTCATGAAATGGGCCTCCTTAAATGGAGGGATGCGATGCTATATTACGTAGAGCCACGAACTCATGTAATACTCATTAAATCACAAGTACAACTCTTTGGGTTAATCTTTGCTTAATCTCCACTCTAATCAAGATTACAAGAAAGCAAAACCCCTTTTCGTGAGCATGCTTAGCTAGTAATCGGGGGAATATTTCTATTGTGAGTGTTTTCTCTTTTCAATCATAAGCAATAAATATTTAAAACCTGAGAGTGAACACTTTTGTATTGTAATGATAATGGGGTTCATCACTATCTACTTTTGGTCCTACTTCGAATGAGTAAAATGCTACATCATATATTCATATACTAAGTTAGGATTTTTTGTGGCACATTAACCCCACTAATTAGCTCTGTCACAGTGGTTCTTGATGTGCTGTCAAAATTTAAGAAAAAAAATGATTTTATTTTTTAATTTTTGAGGGTGGAGGGCTTGAATTGAAGTGACGTAGTTTGAGCCAATTAGTTCTTTTCTGTGGTGCTCAATGACCTTTCAAAATTTCTTTTACATTTTCTGTGCGTTAACCAATATTAAGCAATAAGCATGGCCGTTTTTTATTTATTTATTTTGAGGAAAAAATGAATGCATAAATTAAGAAGATGAACTCAAAAACAATTATGATTAGCGTGCATATATATAAGTGGACATATTGATTTTGTAACATGTTATAGCTTGAGGCTTCATTCAATTATCAAATTAATCATGGGAAGAAGTCGTTGCATGTCCAAGGATTTTGCACTCATTCTGCTGCGGACATGACTCTCTAACCTCACCTCTAAAACCTAGTAATATATGTGATTGGCCAGCAACGAATAATTAGAAATAGTTGCAGGAAACCACCTTTTTCCAATAATATAAGTAGGCCACACATCAAAGACATATGTCTCGATCACTATATAAGGTAGATGAGAAAACAAGACATTCTTTAATTTGCAGGGACACCCCAGAAATAAGAAAATTTATAGAAACCCCAAGATATTTTTTAAAAAAAAATAAAGAAAAAAAAGCTGCGATTTGGAACAAATGGGATAAATGCCAAACTTATCTATCAAGAATATAGTACCCTATGTTTGGCTGTTGATGGGATGATTTTGCAAATAAAAGCTATTTCAACCTTTTTCCAATTTGCAATTGTGTAGCTTGTTGTTTTTCCCACGAGAGGGAAAGAGAGAGACCCATTACCCCATCCTATTCTTTTTACATGACATGACTAATAAAACCACTCTACTCCATAGCCATGTAATTTTCTTTTATATATCCTCATTTATTATTATTATTATTGTGATTAATTATTATTTTTTGTGGGGTTCGTAGATAAATTGTTGAGGGACCCTGTGCTGTCGAGTGAACCCTAGATGTGGAGGAAAAAAATAAATCTTCAAGATAGATGCAATTGAGACTTGAGAGTATAACTTTTGGCCGACAAACATATTGCTTTTCTTCGTCTAATCCATGCCCACTATGAATGGAGAAAACTGTTGTTGGGATTGAATAACTCATCATGCTATATATTCTGTGATCTCTTTATTAATTAACACTTAACTAAAGTCAGGCTACTAGCCTACTACAAACTCCCTAAAGTATAAAATCTAGAAGTAAGAACTATTATATACCTTAGATTATATATGAATCTAATTAGGTCAATATTAGTAAATCTTTAATTAATTACAGATTTATTGATTATTTACAATATATGCATAAGTTTTTTAATACTAAGGTCAAAAATGGAATTTATCGACTTCCCGTCACCCATGCCATTCATTTCGAAAATCATGCTTGACGAGTATCTGTTAGGAAAATGATGAATTCGTTGATGAGTTCATATTATTAATTTTGCTTTTTCAACGCGTGCTCGAATTGAAAGATTTCTATTCATTAGATATGACATATAAAATTTATGAGTTTGTTGTAAAAAAATGTTGGATTCGCTGTAAAAAATAATAAATTTGCTGCGAAAAGAAATTGGCTTCGAATAATGATTTCCAACATATTGTTGGCGCATTTAAATTTATAATTAAAAAAAAGGATCATCGACAGTTTCTCATTTATAGGCCCATCCCAAGTATTCTTTTAGTTAATAGCCCAATTCATTAATAGTTAAGCAATTGATTTCAACAATTTAATTAAAAGGCCCAATGTCCATTTTCATATAAAATTTATATATTTTTTTGTAGAAATAAACTCACGTTGCACAACGTCATCAAATTTTATATGCAAAGCGTACGTCTTGATATTTCAGATTTAATAAAAAACTTTGAATATTATTTTCTTGGAATTTAAAAGTAATTTCCATTATCATTCCCCATCCAAGGACTGATCATAAACGTAAGTGTTTTATGACTGAACTAGTTAATGATATCGTGTTGTTTTTAAGTTTGCTTTTCTGTTGATGTTTTTATTGTTACTTGTTACACTAACAATGCTACCCTACCGGTGTTTGGTACTATGTTGTGTATTGCACGAATGAAGATAAAAATATTCAATAATGTATTTTGTCAATCCAAAATAGTAGCCATGTAATTGTACATGAGGAAATAATTTTTGAAGATGCATGATACAATTTTTTTTGGCACCCAAGACCACGAACATATTGCAAGGAAGCTTCATTTGGAAGCTTCTTCATCCGATTGCAAGGAAGCAAGAAATTTCTTGAGACAAGTATTGTAGACGCACGGTCGTTCCAAGTGAACCAAGTGACCTGCTTTCTTTATGCCTTCAAATGTGGCCTTGTCACCTAGTTGCCTGAATAAACACTTTGAATTAGGTTAACTTAATTAGCTAAGGGTTCTAGTTTTGAAAAATGAATAATCAAGCATACTCTTTCATGTTTTGAGCCAGTTCCAGCTTAAATATCTGATCTTCCTCTCCCCATAGAAGATGTATTCTCTGTAAGAAATGAAGATGCATGATGTTATTGATCAGATCTATTTGGATGTTTACTTTGGGTGATTTGATGGATCGATAAAAATAATTTAACATAAATCTACTGTGTACTTTGATGTATTGATTAATTTTGAATTTATTTGACCATTTTATCTTTGAAATAGTCAATCATATGTTTTATCAATCTATCATGTCATTCAAAGTAAACATTTCCTTATTAGATGTTTTCGACGATACCTGGGAAAAATTTGGGATGCTTGTTTCTTTGGTGCTAACCACAAGGCCTTCGAGCAGCTCAGCCCTTTCCTTTCGGTTGCTAAACATCACCTATTCATCACCATCAATTAGTAAGTATTTGTACATTTTGATTGTGTATATGTTTATAGGGGTGGTTTAAATAAATACTTTAAAAATTCTTGCATTGAATTTATAAAAATTTATAAAGTAACTGCATTGAACTTAAAAATTATTCCACCTCGAGAAAGTCTCTATGGAGGCGATCGGGGAACCAGAGGTTCTTGTACGCGGCGACTTTGAGAAGCGCCTTGCATCCTTTGACGGACGTCGGCAGCAGAAGCTCCGACGACGACGAGAAGCCGAGCTCCTCGAGCGTGGCGTTGCTTATGGAATCTGTCATCGCCAGTATCGACCCTGAGATCACCATGGCATCCACCATCTCAGGGTGGAGCTCCGCCATCTTAAAGGCCACCATGCCACCGTAGCTGAACCCCACCACCGTGCACCTCTCGACACCCAACTTCTTCAGCCCCTTCAATAAGCACTGCGCCTGGAACGTCGGAGACCTGTCGGGGCTGTCCGTGAAGGAGCCGCCGAAGAAGAGGAGATCGGGCACGTAGACGGAGTACTTCTTCGTTAGGGATCCCACCTGCCAATTCCATGACATGCGACTTTTCAAACAGATTCTCGGGATTTTTGTAAGATTTTTGAATTAAAATTACATAACTCAATTGAGAAGATGTTTCTTATAACTTAAAAGTGTGGGTTGGTTCGCGGATGGAATCCTCTGTCCCAAAATCTTTTTTGTCCAACTAATAATTTCACTATTTTAATAAAATTTATTAAAAAATAAAAATTTAATATTATATAATACATTATGATTAACACTTATAACAAAAAAAATTGTTTTTTTGAAAAGTTATATACCATAATTTTGAAATTCAATTGTCTCTAACCAAAATATTCCAAAATTATGGTATATAATTTTTGAAATAATGAAATTATAGTGGAACATTGTGGTACATAAAGATTGTAGGATAAAAGATCCAATTGATTCGAGTTATCTAAAGAAATTAGTGTGTGTAAGAGTGTATATGAGTCATTTAGTATTTTTTCTAATAATAAAATATTGATAAAACGCTTCCCTCCAATTAAAAGGTCATGAGTTCGACTCACCTAGACTTATTAGTGTGTGTACGATTGTTTGTGGGTCATTTTGCTTTTCTTCTAATAATAAAATTTAAGAATATACCTGGAATTGCCAGGTGACGATGCCCTCGCCGGCGAAGCCATGGACGAGCACAACGACGGGTTTGGTGGTCGTCTTGGGTTTTTGCTTGAGGGTCTCTCGAGGAACCCAAATGTTCATAACGGTGCCCGCCTCGATTTGGACCGTGTGAGGGACCACGCCGGCCATCTTCATCAGCCCATGTATCAGTGGCTTCTGAGCTGCTACTAGGTTCACCATTCTCCCTCTATCACTCTGTGTGTGTGTGTGTTTCTGTTTATGTGGGAAGTTCGGTCAGCTACAAAAAAGTGAAAAGATAATTGGTCTTAGGAAGTTATCAACTGTCACTACGTTGAATTTGAGGAACACTTGTGTAAACAACTTGTAATTTAGAGCTTTTATTTTTTCTTTTTCGTTTTCTTTTTATATTATGGGAACTAGAAAATAACGAATATTTAAATTCAAGACCTCTCTAATTTAGAGTTTAAAACATAAAAACTAATGGCTTGAAGAAATAATCCTCCATTTGTGAAAAATCATATAAAAGACTATTGATTTTTATGTTCTTATTTAATCTATAAGGAAAACTAAGTTGAATTAATTTATGTCCTATAATATTTGTTTATTATTGTGTCTCATTATTATTCTAATATTTTTTATGTATTACTATAAT
Source organism: Monilaria moniliformis (assembly GCA_034509125.1). Taxonomy (NCBI): domain Eukaryota; kingdom Viridiplantae; phylum Streptophyta; class Magnoliopsida; order Caryophyllales; family Aizoaceae; genus Monilaria; species Monilaria moniliformis. The sequence goes on from JAYDZE010541343.1 coordinate 7,855, forward strand.
ATTATGTATTATACTTCATTTTTATTTCAAAATATTAAAGTTTAATTTTTTTATATACCCTCTTTAAGATTTATCAGTTTTAGCTAATAATGAATTATCAACTAGTAAAAATAAATATATACTCTAGTTGTGTGGAATAAAAACCTTAATTGATGATTTAAAAATTAAACTAAAGCACATAAAATTAAAATTAAAGAATTAAAGATGAAAGTAAATCAAAAATATTGAAAGTGGGACACCAAAGTTGGATCTCAAAGTCCAGACCCAGAAGCTCATGCATGAGGGAAATTTTTTAAATGGTTACCTACAATCAACAACCACCTTTAACGGCTGTGTTGTGCTAATATAAACGGCCGGAAATGGATCCGCGCCACGGAGGAGATGCCGCCACTTCGCCGCCGACGAGCCGAATTATGCCGGAATAAAAATATATATATGTGTGGAGGATAAAAGTGGTGCGAGCAAGATAAACAAACCAAACGATGGATCAAAGATGATAAGTGAGAGTGTGATAATATATAAGAAAGGTTATATCTGAAGATGAGCAAAATCAAACAAAGGTTAAGGCTATGCCAACTGAGAAAAGAGTGTCTAATATATACAAGTTAAAGCATCTCAATCATGGCAGAGCCCAACCTTAACATGACACTAAAAAAAATGTGGAAGGTGAAAAATAACCATTTAATTAGTCAATATGTATTAATGATAGTCAAAATTAAAAAAAATATAAATTTTAGCGACTTTAGTATAAATTGATTATCGTACCCTTTGTAATTAAAAAATGTTCGTGTTCATGAGCAAATCAAAGATTCATGCGATTGCGCGAATTGAACGATTTTGTGTGAATAATTCAAAAATCACGTGATCGCGTCAGCCTTTAATTTTCACTTGAATATAAACATCAGCCTTGATGCCAACAATTTTTCAGATGACATAAGCAACAAAACCATCCTCCATGTTCAAACGCAATTATGCCATTGTTGTGCATGAGAAGCACAACTCATTATTAGGAGATTTCTATGCAAGTATTTTCAGGTGTTCAATTCGCATGAACCTTCAATTTTGCATGGATAAGAGCCTTAATTTTTTCATCTATATTTTATATTACTGGACATTTTAATCAAAATGGTTAAAAAATTTATATGTTTTTGAACTAATAGCTACTATTTAAATAAAGTCATAACATATTATAATAATTCTTATTGGGCGGCAGCTGTGTAAGTAAATTCATAATGGGAATGGGCCCTCCAGCTCCTCCACTGTCTCTTGCACAAACCAAACCAACATATGCCATAAATTCTCCAATCCTTAAAATAAGGGAATTGTTGAATTTCACACCACCAAATTCATTGTTCCTTGCACGAAATCATCCTTAAATAATTGTTGAATTTGGGTAGCTAATATATACAAAAATCGTATGATGTTGTTTGAATTTTGGTCAACTACAACGCCTACCCTCATCTTAGGGTGTTTAATTGGTGGGGATGGTAAATTAAAAATTAAAAGAGTTAATTATCGAATTTATCCTTATTTTTAGTGATTTTATAATTTTACCATAATTTTTGAAATTTGTTAATTTATTCCAATTTTTAGCAATTATATCTCAATATTTTTAATATATTTCATCTTTCTAATTTGTATCAATTTTATCAATTAATTTTTAAATAATTGTTTCTTAAAAATTGAAATTAAAGTGAAATATTAATATCATTGTGTACAACTTATTTTCAGAGTAAAATAATAAGTCATCTTCCAACACGTCACGTCACAACTCAATTGTTAGAGTGAAATTTCGATGATAAAATTGATGCAAGTTGAAAAGACTGATATATGATTGACAATTTAAAAGGTTTGGGATAAAATTGATACAACCGTCAAAGATTAGGATAAAATTGACAAATTTCAAAGATTATGATAAAATTGATAAAATCAGTAGAGGTCGGAATAAATTCAGTCGTTAACCCAAATTAAAAACTATTAAGTTTGTAATTTCATTAACATGAAGTATAATTTTTGGGTTGAGATTTAACTTGTAACTAGCTAGTCTCCTCTTTCTGAAAAAGAAAACGCCAATATGAGAAACATTTTTTTTAATTTCATATTTATTCGTTATTGTCACTCGATTTGTATATCTTCAAAATTTAGACCTTTGTCAGTCTTAGGAAAATAGTGTTTCAATTCATTAGTGTCTTGTTACAAGTAGCTTACCTACTTATGATGTTTGTTGGCAGTTGTGGTCAAAATAATGCGCTTCCTATTTTAAATTCTGTAATTTATTTTTGTTATTTGTCTTAGGTTTATTTAATAACTAATGTTATCAGAATTGGTATATTGTTGCAAGTTTTAGTCGATGCCTAGGAACAGAATCTACTTCATTACAGATATAGTCATATAGGCTTATCTTAAAAAGGAAAATAATATTATACAATTATAAATAAATTGTAAAATAGCAAATGTCAAATTATTCTGAGGTAGATTTGATTTAACAATCTGCATGTGCAAAATAAATATCTATCCTGAATTAAATACTGATAAAATTAATACTAAGACCAAAATTTTCATAGATATTTTTGGTGCTCGTGAGCCGACGATGGGGTCGGCCGACCCGTGTGACCCCACCTAATAATTAAACTATCTTAATTATAGACTAATTATAGAATATAAACATAATAACACTGTTAACACATATTAAATAAGTTGAATAATCTTAAATTCTGTATATGGGCCCATATGAAATGTTAGCCAATGTTTTGTTATCTGAACTATATAACATAAGGTCGGCTTAATAAGTAGAAACTAATTAATTCCCACATATTTATGTAAATAAAAAATGTTTAGGATCTTAGATTAAATTATTTATAGATATAATTAAAAAAGAAAAAAAATTGTGTATTTTAGTGCAATTAATCCTAAGTATAATAATATTTTGAAAATAATAAATTAGCTAGCCCAACTTTGGGTCAAGCTTTTATGGCCCACTAAGTCCGACGTGAACAGAAAAGCCATAAATCTTTCTTCGTCTTTTTTTTTTTTTCACGATAAAGAGAAGCAGTTTCATGGCCCAGAAAGTTGGGCTGACAGACAAAAACTATTTCCGGCTCAAAATTGTGAAAGTGAAATTTGTAAAATAGGGGTGAAAATTGGTGAGGGTATGGATTAACCGTATCCATAAATACGATTACCCGTATCTGATTTTGGCCTAAATTCAATAATTGTACCCATACTTGGTTGGTATTTCGATTATCTGATAACTGAACCGATTATTTTGGATAACTGAAATACCGACTAAAAATAATAAATTATGCGTAATGAAACTTGAACCCATAATCATATCCGTCAGGCCACAAGGACTTGTAATATATGAGCATAGCAGCATCTTATAGATAAATTCGTAAATTAAAAAAATTCTCTCAATTATTTTTCTTTTTTCTTTTTTCTTTTTTCTTTTTAATAATCAGATCAAAATTGATACATTTCATTCATCCAATAGATGATGAAATGTGAATGTATAATCGAGAATCCAATTCGTTGACATCTATGTTACACCCATATAAATAAGATATTCATTGTCAGTTAATTAACTAATTAGCTGCCATAGTTCAAATAATGTTCTGAGCTCACAGACTTAGAATATTATTATAATCCTTCCAGCACATAATTTCGTTAAACAGCATCTATGTTGGGTAGAATCAAACAAAATTTAATTATGATTTATACATACATATAACTATAATTAACGTTACGTTATGGACCAATCAGTCTCCAGATGGTACAACAAGGTAGACTTATAGACATATATAATACATAAACTCGAAAGATACAAATTTAAGTCAAATGTAGTTGAACTGCCAGCCAAGTAAGCTAGGTGTGAGTAGGAGCAAACAATGAATTAATAATAACGCAATTAAAAATACTAAAGACACATTATTGATAGATAATAAAAATACCTACCACGAACGAAAAAATTAAGCGATACTCTTTGATATGACAAATATTAGGTTGATCTCATTTTTTAGATCAAAATTTGTTCGTCTTTGTAAAAATAGGTAACCATTTCGAAACTAATTAATTTTAGTCCAGACCACCCACTTAGCCTGTTAAAATACGAGAGCGGTACTTTGTAACATAACATTTCTCTGTAGAATAAAATATTTAAAACAACCGCTCATTGAATGCTATGTATGAGAAAATACAGAAAAAAATCTTAATAATCTCAAAATCTCATTTTCGGGGGCAGGTAAAAATTGCATTAAAATAAACAAAATGGTACAAACGAGTATCGTGATAGAACGAGAACTGAGCCAAAAATGTGTTTCCTTTTCATTCTCATGGGATACTCTCATGTGGATAAATCTTTCATAACTTTTAACTTTAATTGTAACTATATGAAGAATAATAATAATGACTTTATATTTAAATTTAATTGAACTGAGGCAATAAAATAGTTTAGATGGCTGAAGATTAACTAATCATAAGTAATTCAAGCATTTTAAAGTTAAATTCTGTGCTCCAACAAACTAAACTTTGTACTTTTTTTAGACCTCCAACTAACTCGACTTAAAGATCACTGTAGGGGTGTCGAATCGGGTACTCAATCCGAAATTTCGGATACCTGCACCTGAAACTAGAAAAAATATTGTATCCGAATCCGACCCGATTTTTTATTCAGATGTCCTGAATATCTGAATTGGGCATCTGCACCCGAAAAATCATGTACCCAAATACCCGATTTTTTTTTTTTATTAGCTGAATGAGTAACTTACTTATTTTTTAAGCAGTATATTTTTTAAACAATATTTTGCATTACAACACACTTCCTGCAACAACAGCCCCATACTTGCATACGTTTTGCAGAAAGGAAAGCAGTATTTGTGTTGATCGACCCACATGTACTTCATCCAAAATTGGGTTCAGAGTATATATGAAAGTTAGACTCTCAGATAAACTTTTACCAAGTGAATTCAATTATTCAATTAATAAAATAGAAATTGGGTTAAACAATTTGAAGCCTGTATTAGAGAAACAATAATTTTCACCCTTTTTGTTTTGAGGAAGAAACCTTTAATTTAAGGTGGAAACATCACTTTTTGTTTTTTCACCTGCGATCCAAATCAATTTATTACCAAATAACAATCACCTATATTAGTATTCCAAATGATAGAACCATTTCAAATGCATTTAATGGAATGCGAACAGAAAAACAGAAAAATCATATTTTAAACCCAAATTCTAAAATTTCTACAGGTAACAAATGAAAGAACTCACTCGCAACTGTAGAAAATGAAGCAGGACAGCGGTGCTTGTTGTTGAAGCCGGTGGCTCGGAGCTGGTGGCAATGTGTCGGAGACGGTGCGGACATGCGGTGCTTGCTGCTTTTGCTGTGGTTCGAGTTCGATAACTTAGGGAGAAGAAAGACTCTTTCTTCTGAAAGAGAGGCGGGAGAATTTCAAATGCCAATGTGGATGCCCTCTAATTAAAAGTTTAAAACTCAGTTCCTAAATCGGGTAATCGATCGGGTATCGAGTAATACCCGAATATCCAATCGGTTACCCGATACCCGAACAGTATTGAACCCTAATATTCGATCCCAAACCTAAATTCGTAATTTCAGGTAATAGGTACCCGATACTTGACGAATACCGGGTTGAGTTTGGGAATATCCGAAATATGGTATCCGATTTGACATCTCTAGAGATCAGTAATGAACCTTTGACATTTGGATAACATAAGTTTTACTCGACCAATTTATATTCTTATATATTATATTTTTATACACGCTAATATTAAACTCAGTTTTTTTAGATAACAAAGCATGACTTATTTTATATAACGTTTCTCCTTCAAATATTAGGCTGGTGGTTGAATCACCTAATATAGGTATTTACATATTATAATTCTAAAAATTGAGTTATTAGAAATTTTACTCCCTTGCTTAAAGTAAATTTGATGTGACTAGTGTTGATTTCAGCAACTACTTTATTTCCTAGGTTCAAACAAACTAAATAATCAACTACTTCTTGGTGTTGATTGTTCACCTATATTAATTTTTGGAATAAAAGAAAAAAATAAATACAAGGATAGATGAAGAATGGTTGAGTATGCAGGTATAGCACAAGAACATAAGAATTAATTAAGAAGAAAGTTTGTGTGTTAACTATTTTTAATAGTAGTTTGTAATCTACTTGTGGAACTTCTGACAAGTGTCCACAAAATCAAATATACTTAAAGAATATTAATTTAGGTTGAAGTAAATGCATAACATGTGATTGAGAAAAAAATAATAAAACGCAGATAGAGTTAAATTAATAAAACCAAAAAAGTTTCAATTTAAAAGTAATTTCTCAATTGATTTTGGAAGAAATGGAGGTGTAAAATATGATAGTTGTATTATTAGCGAACAAAATAATTGCATGTGTTTACAAGAAATGGTTGCTTTTACAGCAAAATCAGTGGTGCTGTCTCTATTCTCAAGTCAGCTTTCCTCCATTCTGGAATATTTCATCGTATAAATGAGGTTTTTGTGCAAAATACCTAATGTTCTGATTGATATCACTGAATTGAAATTTCAATTTAGAATTAGAGCTTTTATTTTAAATTTATTATTTTGTACTATAAAAATATTTAGATTTGGAATTGTATTTCAATTTCAAATCCACTTAATTTCACAATTTGAATTATATAGCTAAAGTAAAAATTTGAAAATCCAAATAAATATAAAATTAAATACATCTCAAACAGACAAACAACGCACACAATACACATTACATATTGTACACACACACACACACACTGCACACCGCACACTTACACACACTACACACACGACACCCAATACACACATTGCACACACACACACACACTTTTCATACACACAACAAATACACAACACACATGACAAAATTGCACACAATACACACACACACACACAAATTGTCTGTAAAACACACACTACACATGATACACACATTGCAGACACACACTGCACAGAATACATACACGCACACACACGATACACAAAAACACACATAACACACGACACAAAAAATTACACACAGCACACACGACAACATCGCATACACAATACACACACTGCATAGACACACAACACACATAACAAACACACACGACACACACACAATTCAAAATATACAAAAAATAATATAGAATTACATAATATATATAAATAAAAAAAATATTTAATTGAAAGTCAATTCCAAATCTTGTTTAATTTTTGACTTACCAAACAAAGAATTTAGAATTGAATTAGAATACCATAACTTTAAATTAAATTCCATATAATTACAATTACGAATCAATTTCAAATCCATTTTACTATTTAGGAGCAAGTTTAGAACACATAAGTGGTCTTCTGTGACGACATTCTAACGTGAGGATGTGTGGGAATTACGCCTACTTCAAGTTATAAATAACTGAAAATTGATTATAAACTAATTGAGGTTCATAAGTTTTAATTGGGTATGGTTCTTAGAAGTCTTTGTTTGAAGATGTCCTCACATGAGACTTTATTAGCGCATATCTTATACTATGTTACTATTGCTAATACTCATACATTAAAACGCCTAAAAACTTAATTCAAGTCTCCAACCTGTACGCCTGAGTCTACTCGTACCGGGGCCATCCAGATGTTTCATCTTCATCATTGGTGTTCCTATGTAGCCTTATCGAACAACTTCAAAGAAGAAGATAAGATAAATGCTATGATGTGGTCGTATTTAATTTTTTATAGCATTGTGATGTAAATTAAACAATACCATGACTGTAGTAAAATTATTGTTTATTTATAATTTAATTTAAATTTTCTATTATGAATTTATTAAACTATGATTAACTGAATCTTTTTTTTAGTTACAAGTCACATACACCCTCACTAACACGTATTCAAGGTGATTCGAACTCCCAATCTATTGATTGAAGTAAGAAATCTAAGCCAGTCAGAGATTATAATCACATGATATTTTGCATGGTGAGAACGATATCATGGTGGCTTACGTCTAACATGTCTATCTCTACTCGCTCTAATTTAGATCTATACTTGGCATGATCAATGTGACAACACAAGAGAATTCAAATTAAGCCAAAATTTGGAAAAAAAATTGCATAGACAACTCGTCCTATATTATCATTATTTTGATTGTTTTTGCAGCAATTTTACCATTTTTATCCATCAATTCGTCCCTAAAAAACTATTAAAAAAAACAAAAAAAACCCATCGATCCTAAATTTATTTTCTTCACTCCTATCGATATTTCCTTGAAATCAATACTATTAATTCTTAGCAAAGGCACAACTTTGAGTCCTACCAAACTTGCAATTGTTTGCTGTGGGAATGACGCAATGGGTGGTCAAGTGTAAATAAATCAGCTGATCTAAAGTTTAAACAGAAATCGAATTTTATTTTTATTTTGAAAATTAGACATGAGTGTGACACCGAATAATGAGATTGGTGATCCCAAATGTCTCAAAGAATAGTTACGATTCATACGAGATTTATTATTTTCACATTTATTTGTACCCATAATTGTTAATTTTTTCGGCAAATATTTGATAAACTCACATTTTCGTGCAACATCTTTAAATTTAGTATTTGAGACAGACGCATGGAAGGAGTGATTTGAACTTCTAAAATTTTATATAGTATGAAAGTTTTATACATGACGTTGTATCAAGATTAAGACGGGGATAGGGAATTAATTAGTGCATTTATTTGATCTATGTATAGATGGATGGTGTCCCAACATGTGATCTGTCACACCAATAACTCGCCACACTATATTGTACCTTGCGCTTTGGACATTTTTTGCCATTTATCGAGCGTTCAAATTCAATAGATGTATTATTGACTATGAAATGACAATCACAACTGGAAAAAGAAGTTAAGCTAAGAGAAAAAGAACCTACGATGAAGAAGTAATTTTAGAAATATATGAGTAATAATGACTTGAAAAGTAGAAAAAGTTTTATTTATAACCTTTTTTCTTTTATTTTTCTCTTATATAACATATATTTCACTGAGACGTTTTTTATTATATCACATATAAATATTAGGTTCATAAAATATATTAAAATATCTGTAATATATAGTTTATTGTTTAGTAGAATATATTGAAGTTATATATAATTAATATTATATATATATATATATATATAATTATGATTAGTATTAGTATATATAGCGTGAAGTGGCATACAATATCACACAAATTTATATAATATTTTCAGATTTTTAGTCTATAAATATTAGAAATTGGGGTAGAATTCGAACGCAACTAGAATAATCTAATTAAAGGGACTAAGGTGGATAACTTTTTTTTAGAGCATTAAAGTCAAAAAAAGTAATACAATATCCAAATTGGTGTAACTTCAGGTTAGAAATTTAGAGATAGTATACGGAATTACAAAAACTAAATTTTCATTACAAATATTATAAAATGCAAAAATCTAATTACACAAGAAATAATTGAAAAACTATTCACTACTATATTTGGTGATTGAATCTAAGGGCATAACATCCCGATGAACATTATTTCTCGGAACATTACTATTTACGTATTTAATTTTTTCCTCCACATTCCACTAAGCACTATTTTCCTTAAGTACTTACGCTATTCATGAGACTACTTACATTTTATTATCTTATCGAATTTTAAAAAAATAATAATGAACGGCTACATATCATGCCACCGTTAGCCGACGGAAGAAAAATGCTCAACATGCTTAAGCACAAGCACGTTCAATAGTGCTTGAGCAATGTGCTCAATAGCCCGCATCATCATGCTCGGGTTGTTAAGTAAACAATCACATGATTAGCGCACACAAATGTTAATGCTATAACACTCTTCAAATGACGAAACACCCCACATTTTGCGTTTTAGTTTCGACACCAAAAAGGGAAAACACATATCACATTATTAAGTCGGAAAGCAGCGGGTGCGTAAATTTCGCTATCAGCAGATAAGGACAATATTGTAATTTCCAAACACTTAGTTGCCTTCTTCGTCTTCTTCCAGATGTCTCATCCCAAATGGGGCCCAACGTCGGTGCCAGTGGTATCAACGGAAATAACTCTATCTTTATAAGGGTATTTTCGTCTATTCGCTCATTTCCAGCCATCCCCACAAATATTTAGAAAGTACACTGTCTTTCATTAATGCAACTCTCGCGATACGTTGCTACACCCCGCCTACTTCCAACCAGATGTGAAATTTAAGTTTTTTTTTTTTGGGTAAATAGGCAACTGTTATTTTCGTCAGTTTCTAGGTAAATCTTCCTTCCTATCAAACTTATAAATTATTGATAAAATTTGAATATAAAATTTTTAATCTTAAAAATACTTATTTCATGACTAGGTTATTTCGAAGAGATAAATTTCATTTATTTGCAAATATAAAGACGAGAAGATTTGTATGATTATCTTTTAGATATGACGATTCTCAAATTTTACACAACTATGTTATAAATTAAAAGTCGCTAATATCCTTTCAATTTGAACAATTGAGAAATTCAATCAATTGGTACATGTATAAATATGTTCAAACGATATTATGATAGTACTACATAATTGATTATATAAGTAAAAACATTATATTAAAATTTAGGTAAATACTATACCGATATATATTGCCACATTCTTATTTATACTAATGTAATATTTCTTCCGTACGCGATAAAATGTCTCATTTTGCCATAAATGAATATTAACAATAAAATGTCTCATTTCAAGTTTACTATTTTTGGTAAATAGATCTCACATTCCACTAACTCTTTACACTCACATTATATTATAAAATCAATATATAAAAGTAGGACTTATATTCCACCTACTTTCATTCATATTTGTTAACAAAGTCAAACAATTTTATAAAATCGCACTAAATTAAGAAGGATCGGTTGATCGTGAGATGGAGTATTTAATAACAACCATCCCATGAAGTGATTTACATAATATTATCACTTTGAAGCCAAGGTTTTTTAGATGGAGAAGATCTATAAATAATTACAGTAATAAGATAACATATTAAAAATTAAGTTACGCTTTTATACTGAAAAATCTTTCTAGATTGCATGACATATGACATCATACTTTTTGACGCTGACATGCACAAAACAATTTTAATACATTAATCTTCCTCAGGAAATATTAAAAAATTGTACTCGTCCAAATTCTCAATTTTCCTAATTTCTTATAAATCAGTCGGAATATATTTATGTAAATTTGGTAATATATACCTCTTATAATATAATAATACTATCTTATCATAAAATATATAAAAAATAAAATATAAAAAATTACAAGAGTCGTCATCACTCATCAGTGGTTATTACTTTAGGCATATTTTCAGCAAATAAATATTTCGAATATATGACTATAGTCTATATATATACTGATTTATGAAAGAGAGAGAAGTGCGATTCATTTTCAAGAACCACTCTTTCTCCAAAGGGAATATCGTATCAGAGTTCCCAAATTTTTCCTATTTCTGAATATTTAACCGTACAAGATTAAGTATTGGAAGAATTATATAAAAAGCTACCAATAATTAGATTCTACTAATTATGTTTCCTATTCCAGTCGACACATTTACTCATAGTTTACTTATACTGGCCCCTCCCTCTCTCTCTCTCTCTCTCTCTGAAGCTTCGAATCTCAGAAGAGTGCTTTTAAGTCTTACCAATGTGGATACCGCAGAGGATCGCGCCTCCTCCTCCGCAGCTCAGCTCTCTGGCAATGCTCGCTTAGGTTAATCGTCGCACTCACGAGTTACTAGCGTTTACCAGCTTCAGCAGCGGCGGCGATGGAGCGACGATCGGCGGCGACATTTTCAATTGAGCTTGTGGTGATCGCAGCGGTGATCTTCAATTTGTCTGCTGCGGTTGGTGGAACTACTGATCCTAGCGACGGTACGGATTTGAGAGCTTTTTCTCTACTTCTTATGGTCCTTTTTTGTTTTGTCTTTTTCGCCCCTTCTTGCTGTTACTGTTTGGCTTGATTTGGTTGGAGAATTTGTGAAAGTGAAAGAGCAAATGAGTTTCATGGAAAGTGTCTACCTTCTTTTTGCAAAAACTAAATTTTTTTCTGCTGTAGAGACTCGTAATTTTTTATTTTACTATTGCGAGTTATGATGCGGTGTGTCTCTGTATTTCTGTAAGAAGAAGAATGCTTGAGATCTTACATTGGCAGTTTCTTTTTATTGTTGAAGATATGTCCTGTTGATTTTGGATTTGAATTTTTAGGTTTGTTCTTTTTGAGCTGTGTGGTTTCAAAGAGTATATAGTAACGTTGTTGTGAATATTTTGGAGCCTTATGCGGGCGCCTAAGTTGTTTACGGAAGGAATGAAGGAAAAGTATTATCAAGTTTTTGGTTTCTAGTAAATGTATAAGAAATGATTGTATATATTTTTTTATAAAAAGTACTAGTATTTACTAACTTATACATCCAGATAATCTAATTCATATTGAATATCTGACCTTATATGCTTTACTTTTGTTCAAAGAAATAGATCCGAAGAAATGAACGTTGAAGATTTGCTACATGAGTGTCTTGTTCTACATCTTTTGTATCTACACATAAAATAACCAATCTTTTTGTATGCTATGAATATGCTAGTGCCACATGATCAGAGTTCTAGCTTCTCATTTCCTACATGATGAATAAATTTAAATGGTTAGTCCAAAAAAGTTTGATATTTTATTTCCTGACAATTTTTATTTCAGGATTTGACTGAAAATGACTTGAATGTGGGGATTCAAATAACCCAATTGTTGTCTTGTTATAAAATTCTCCTATTGGGCACAATTCATATAGTTGTCTTGTAGAATAGGCTTGTGCATTGATCTTGATGCTTCATGACAGTTCCTGTCATGATTTAATTATTTGATTGATTGCCTTTGAGGATGTTGAACCGAACTTGACCTTGCATTTTCTTGCTATGTGCAGTTCAAGGGCTCCAAGTTCTCTACACTTCATTGAGTAATCCTTCACAGCTAACAGGCTGGAAATCGAGTGGTGGCGATCCTTGTGGAGAATCATGGAAAGGGATTACCTGTCAAGGATCTTCTGTTGTCTCTATGTGAGTTTTACTTCCCTGTGACTTTGTTTCTTTATTTTACATGTGACCTAGAGGGATTCGATCCTCATTTTTTCTGGCTATGAGAAGCATTTTCATGATTTGAACAGCCAGATATCTGGGTTGGGACTGAGTGGAACAATGGGATACTTGCTCAACAACCTTATGTCACTCAAGACATTGTAAGGAAACAATTTGTTCATTGGTAGAGATAGTTCGAATTCTTTCCATTTTCTTTCTGGCAAACCTTTTTTTTACCTCTATGTGGCAGGGATTTGAGTAACAATAATATTCATGAGTCGATTCCGTATCAGTTGCCTCCCAACCTGACGAGCCTGTAATGCCAACACTGTATTTGATTTCATTTGGCAATCGATAAATCTTCTGAATCCATCCATTCTAATGTTAGTCCCTGTCCTGATGCAGAAACCTTGCAGCAAACAATCTGAGTGGAAATATTCCTTATTCCATATCTTCCATGGGCTCACTTAATTATGTGTAAGAGGCACATCATCTAAGAGTTAGCGTATTAACAGGAAATGCTAGCATTGTCTGATCTAAGTGGTTTTGAATCTTTCTTTTATTCATGGTTTTAGGAACATCAGCCGAAACGTATTGTCTCAGGCAGTCGGAGATACGTTTGCCAATCATTCTGATCTAGCAACTTTGTGAGTAGATGAACTATCCATCTTCTGATGCCAGTTCATGAACAATATTCATGTTCCATCATTTCCTTTGTTTCTTAAACAATCATCCTACATCTCACATTGTTCTTTTTAATTTTGTTCTTTACTAGTGACTCTGGGAAATTTTTGTCTTAAAATGTCTAATACAAGGCAATTTCAGGGATATATCATTCAACAACTTCACCGGTGATCTGCCACTTTCATTTGCCTCACTGACTAATCTTTCAACACTGTGAGAATGACAGATTCCTAATTCTTTCTTTTCCTTTCTCATGTTTGTCTTTTTCCTTTTATTATGATCATGTAAATGCTTTTTTGACAGCCAAGTACAAAGCAACCAATTAACAGGATCTCTCAACACCCTTGTCAATTTGCCTTTGACAAATATGTAAGTGTCGCCTACGGACCTCATCATGAATCCTCAAATTAAATGGAAGGCCTGCCAAGGCTACTGCTTTTTCATCAATATATCTTATCTATTTGTTCTCTACTAAATTCTGCAGAAATGTTGCAAACAACCATTTTAGCGGGTGGATACCACAAGAACTAATTTCTATCCCCAATTTTGTGTAAGTGATTACTGTTGTTTATATAGGTTGGGGGTGATAAAGTTAACTGAACATTTATAGTGATCTTGGCATTCTAAACTGTCTCAGCTAACTTCTCTCACATATCAGATATGATGGAAATGCATTTTCAAATGGCCCCGCTCCTCCACCACCACCGTATACCTCACCTCCTCCTGGTAGATCTCGCAACAATAGTAGGCAAGCTCCTCCAGCTGGTCATACACCTAAATCCAGTACTCCAAGCAAGTCTCATGATGAAAGCAAGAATGGGTCAAAAGCTGGACTTATAGTAGGCATAGTTCTAGGATCTTTGTTTGCAGTAGTCTTGTTTCTGCTTGCACTGGTTTTTTGCCTTAGAAGGGGAAACAAGAAGGAAATTGCAGCACGTCCCACGACAGGAAGTCTTCCTCTCAGTGGTCATAAAGGTAACTAACAACCCTACTTCGTCACTAAGTTGCAACTAAGAACTTTTTTGTTAACATTAACCTACCTTTCGATACTTGCCCTGACTTTCAACTGTAATACAATTAAAAACTATGACCATGTGAGTTTTTGCTGCACAAAGTTTTTTATTAGCTGCATGAACATCTCAATAGATGGCAAATTCGTTGTTAGGAACTATACTGCTTTTTCAGCCTCAACTAATAAGCTATTTCTATCTCTGGTTGGCATTAACTTGCAAGATAGTCGCTCCTCTTCTTTTGGTAACCTTGTTTGCTTCAAATAGCAACTTCTTAATTTCGTATGATCTAAATAAAAATAAGTCATCGGAAAATTGAAACCGAGATCCAACTTTATCGCGGTTTGATATGTTCATTTGTACTATTGCATGAGCTTATGATCATTTATCTACGTTGTGCTTTGTCTCTAGTGAATATGGAGATGCAAGAGCAAAGGTCAAAGCCCACAGCTACTGCAGCTGATCTAAAGCCCCCACCAGCTGAGAATGTTCCAGTTGAAAGGTTGCAAGGGAAAAATGGGTCTTTGAAAAGAGTGAAGTCTCCTATAACTGCTACTTCTTATACAATTGCTGCTCTTCAGACGGCAACTAATAGCTTTAGTCAAGAGAATTTGGTTGGTGAAGGTTCTCTGGGTCGTGTTTATAGAGCTGAATTCCCCAATGGAAAGGTAACAACATTGTGGTCCTGGTTGAGGTGTCTTCTTTATTTGTCAAAATCAAAATACATGGTTAATAAGAAAGAGGATTAATAAATAGCTTTTATGTTCTATTTCTTCTAGAGTGATTATATGTTTCATTGCTCTTAGAAGTTAGAATTTGTTGCTTTCAAGTGACAAATGTGCTTGATATACATATATTTTTGACTATTTTTAGCCCAGGAAGATGAGATTAGATTTTATGATTTGTAAGATCATTTTTTGTGAACTATCAATTGTATAAAGGATGACTGTTATTATGGACAGTGATGTGCTTACCTATGTCTGTTAGTAGGATACCTTATTTATCTGAATGTTTGTGTGTCTAGATAATGGCCATCAAAAAAGTCGACCATGCAGCACTGTCACTGCAGGAGGAAGATAATTTCCTCGAGGCCGTCTCAAATATGTCACGTCTAAGGCATCCAAATATTGTAGGACTGGCTGGTTACTGTGCTGAGCATGGGCAACGCCTTCTTGTTCATGATTATATTGGAAATGGTAGCCTACATGATATGCTGCACTTTGCTGATGAGAGAAGCAAGATGCTGACATGGAATGCACGGGTTAGGGTGGCACTTGGCACTGCTCGAGCTTTGGAGTATGTTAATTTATAAAAGTTTTGAAACCTGAGTCTTATGCATGAAAACACTATCACCTTTGACTGGATTGATTCTAAAATTGGTTCCTAATGCTTAGGTACTTGCATGAAGTGTGCTTGCCTTCCGTTGTCCATAGAAACTTAAAGGCAGCGAACATATTACTAGATGAGGATTTCAATCCACATCTTTCAGACTCTGGATTGGCTGCACTGGCACCAAACACAGAACGACAGGTAATCTATAGGGTGGATTCCCTTAGTAGATTGGCTTCGCTTATATTCACTTTTTCTTTGACGCCAATTCTCATAGAGAGATGGGATTGATTTAGATTTGAAATGCACAGTTATCCTTATAGGAGAGAATTCATTTTTTTTGGCTTAAGAAATTAGGATAGTCTCTGTTGGATATTTCGTGTCTTATCCGACCCTTATAGAAAGGTTCTGATTTTCCTGATAATGTTGATAGGTTTCTTCAACCCAGATGATTGGCTCATTTGGTTACAGTGCACCTGAATTTGCCTTGTCTGGAATATACACTTTAAAGAGCGATGTATACAGCTTTGGTGTGGTTATGCTGGAGCTTCTGACAGGACGTAAACCTCTTGATAGGTATGTGTGATTTCACATCCCTGATGATGGTTTTACGCTTTTGAATATCTTAGCTGTGTCTCCAATCTGTTTTTCCAATCTATTTCCTTCCATGTTCAGTTCAAGAGTGAGATCAGAGCAGTCACTTGTTAGATGGGCTACTCCTCAACTCCATGATATTGATGCTCTAGCAAAGATGGTCGACCCTACCCTAAATGGAATGTATCCAGCAAAGTCTTTGAGCCGTTTTGCTGACATCATTGCACTATGTGTCCAGGTAATGTTCTTCACTGATAATACGCAGTGCCAGAAGTTTCTAGAGCATTTTTTTTTCATAATCTGCTTAGTTAAATGAATTCCTAGTGACATGCTAAAATATTTAGATAATACCAAAGTTTCGAACAAAGTTTGCAGAAAATTTGAAAACATGAGGGTATTACAGCGTGTCTTGGTGCATTTGAGACAACAAGTAGCAGTTAGAAAAGTGTCATATGTATATAGGATATGGATATAATACAACTGTTGTTTACCAATGCAGCCTGAGCCCGAATTTCGACCCCCCATGTCAGAAGTTGTGCAGGCGCTGGTTAGATTGATGCAAAGAGCAAGCATTGTCAAGAGGCGGTCAAGCGAAGAATCCGGTTTCGCGTTCAAGGGCGCTGGCGCTGCAGATCATGAGGCGAATGACATGTTATAGCAGATCATCATCAGCTGAACTGACATCCTTTGCAATTTTGTATGCAATTGTGCGAGGGCGAATGGATTAAAAGGAAAGAAAGAAGGGAGTTTGATAATTGAAAAAACAAAAAATGCAAATAAATGTAATTATGTTGCACAGAGTAGCTTATTTATACATTAATGTTGAGGTATCTATTATTTGGCTGCCAATTGTGTCGTTTATTTTCCATTTGCAAACTATTTTACTTTGAATAAAAAAGAAGTTTGTTATATTGGTTTGTGGTTGCTATATCGGAAATAGAACCCAGATTCAACACTCTCTCTCTTCTCTTTATATCGATTTGTTTCTTTCTTTTATAAATCGTGAAACTGTTAACCAAAGCAATTTCGACGAGGAATGCTTTGCATGCGGTCAATGTGTGAGCCCCTGCAAATTGACCTTTCCATTTGTATTATTACCGGCTTTTAGACAATCTCCATTAATAATCTTTATTCAACCCAATCTAATTCATTTTTTAATAAAATATTATTTTTTTATTTATATACATAACTTCCAATTTAATATAAATTCTACTTTCATCAGTAACTCCAATCCAATCTAATAAAATTTATTTTTAAACACACATAAGATTTATAATAAGTTTTACTATATTAAAAATAATATAAATTATTTTATATTTCATATTTATAATAAAAGTATAATAAAAAGTACTAAATATTACTATGCGCATATAATTTAAGTAAAATAATAAAAGTCACACCAAATAAAAGAAATGAAGTACAATAATAAAAATAAACAAGCCAAGTTATAAATTAAGAGTCAAAATAGAAAGCCAACTCAAAATAAGATAGAAATTATATATTTAATTGTGATTGCCAAATTTTTTCCATATGTGCTCTATCAAGTCTTCTCAAAGGACAATATGAGCTTCTCTATTGCGAAGTTCATCTCTATTAGTCATATAAGCACACAAGCTCGCAATTCTTTGAATACAGTAGCGAAAAGGTTTAATATTTTTTTATTGTACTCTTGTAGGTGGTGTATCCTAAAAGAATTTAGTGGGATCATAATAATTTTGATATGTGTCGCGTTCATCTTCTACTATCATATTGTGCATGATGATACTAGCCATCATAATTATTCTGTCAAAATCTTTTCCCAAACAAGACATGACCTTTAAAGAAATGTGAAACGAGCTTGTAGGACTCCAAATGCTCGCTCAACATCTTTCTCGAAAGACTCTTGGTGTTGAGCAAACAACTTGTGCTTTCGATTCTGTGGAAAAATATTTGACTTAACAAATGCAGCACATGAAAGGGTATATGTCATCAATGAGATAATATGTCCTATTATGTTGGCGACCATTCACTACGTAACTAACACATGGTGCTTGACCTTCTAAAGCAACATAAAAAGCATGAGATCGTTGAGTTACATTAATATCATTGCACGAACTTGGAGTTTCAAAGAACGCATGCCATATAAGTTAAATTATGCAACAACTTCCACAGTGATCGTTTATTTTCCACTTCTCCCTATATATTGTTCGGCCCTTGCATTAGGATAATTTTCACATTCTCCATGCATGCGGCCTATATTGTCAATCATGTCCAAAAAACTACGTTACTTTGCAACATAGAAAAGTCTTGCTAAGTCTTGTTCAATAGGTCTTATTGGGAAAATTTTGATACAATTAAAGTGTTTTGATTGATACCAAAATTTCTAATAATGAATCATATGTTATAATAGGTTATAACTCAAATATTAGAAAGTTAAGTTATTTTGATTAACATAGATTCAATCAAGGAAGAACTGATTAACAAAATGACAATTCTACAATCGCTTCGGTTGCACAACTATAAAGAAAACAACTAAAAAATCTTTAATTCGGACCAAAATTTTGAAAATAATGTTGAAACATGGAATAAAGACTATTAAAAAAAAGAAAGACAACAACAGGAAAACATATGATAGAATATATAGCTAGCCAGCCAGATCCCGATAAATTTGCAAAATAGAGTAGTCTGACGATCAAAATTTTCAAATTAGTTATGCAGTAATTTCGATGCTGACTTAATTGAGTAATCAAGTTTCTTTTTTACTTCTAAAATAATAATAATAATAATAAATTATACTCTCCTAAGTTCAGCCCAGGACATGTACATTTTTTATTTTGTCATAAACAAGAAATATACTAAATGGCTCATTTGAGGATAATTTGGTGGGGTGATTGTTTGTGAGTCTAAACATTCAGATTTAAAATTAACCAATATATGAATATATTCAAATGCATTACATTTAATTTAATAAATATATAATACTCGTTTTATAATATCAGCAGCGGGTTTTCATTAAAAATATGCAAAGTGTAGTCCCCAACATCCAGATTTATGAAAATTTATCTGAAATTAATTTTAAAAATAAATTAATGGAATAAAATTGCAAAAGGCATGTCCTTGACCTTGAGTGCCTCCTCTCCTCTCCTCTCCTCTCCCAATTGAGAGTAGCTAGGCTACACCCAAAAATGAAAAAGCTGTACTGCTGCTACAAATGACATCTCTCTGTATCATTAATGACTAATGAGTGCAGCAGATCGGTTTAACAACTTCTTGAGAAACTCTTTAATCAGGATTACTGCTCTTAATTAATTCTCACAATTATCATTCACCACTTTTATTATCTCCCCCAATAAATACCATTTCAATACGGACAAAGCAGACCTCTCTTAGGGTTTGTTTTTACCGCAAGTTTTACCCCCAAAACTTCTAGGGTTTATGTTATTCATTTCCCGTTTCTCCCCAATCAGCCTCCATTCAAATGTGCTTTTGATTTCTCTCTGTTCGCTTCCTTTCCACGTCGCCATTGGAAGGGATTTTCCCGCTGTTTCTGAAATCTTCAGTGCTGTTTCTCTCGAGAGAGGGGGAGAGATAGAGAAAGAGGAGATTCTGTCACTAGACCATCCATGGCGAAAACGAGACCTGGAAAGAGAGATCTAGATTCTTACACAATTAGAGGCACCAACAAAATCGTTAAAGGTATATCGACAGATGTATACTCTGCGGACTATGTGAAATG
Organism: Monilaria moniliformis; assembly: GCA_034509125.1. Lineage (NCBI taxonomy): Eukaryota > Viridiplantae > Streptophyta > Magnoliopsida > Caryophyllales > Aizoaceae > Monilaria > Monilaria moniliformis. Next base: position 28,294 of record JAYDZE010541343.1, read on the forward strand.
CGAGAATTTTTATGGATTGTGAAGCTGTGTTGCTTTGAGAGTGCTGCTGCAAAGCTACGTTTTTTTTTAATAAAAAAAATTGTTATTTCGTTATAATTAATGGTTGCAATGTAGCATTGCAGTGGGGACTCGTGTTTTGCATGCATGTTTATGAACTCTATACATTTTTCTTTTATTTTTACCATATTTTTTAAATTTTGATAGCATACAAATCTTGGTTTCACTATGGGAATGGAGATGAGGCTGTAATTCTCTCGGAGTTGGATATCTTTACTGATGTTCTTTAATTTTTCGTGAAGATTCCTAATTAAGAAATTACGTGCATAAATGTTGCACGTATACTTTAGTATCAAGGAATAAATGGGTTAAGATTTTTAAGCGTATTGGCTTTTTGTTCAATCTTGGGCAAGTTTCTGTTTATTGTTTTTGTTTTAGCCATGAAATTGGGCCTGTACTAATCACCACACTGTATGGATGTTTTTTCTGATTTGGGTATGTAGAAATTTATTTGAGCTTCTGAATTTAGTTTTTCTATTGTGTTTGTGTGGGAATTAAGCTGGAGATTGTGTCTTGATGCGGCCATCAGAAAGTAATACCGCTCCTTATGTGGCACGGGTGGAGAAGATTGAGGCTGATAGCCGTAACAATATGAAAGTACGGGTGAGGTGGTACTACAGGCCAGAGGAAGCAGTTGGAGGAAGAAGACAGTTCCATGGAGCCAAGGAGTTGTTCTTATCAGATCACCATGACATGCAGAGTGCTCACACGATTGAAGGGAAATGCATTGTTCACTCTTTCAAGAATTATACTAAGCTGGAGAATGTTGGCCCTGAGGATTACTATTGCCGCTTTGAATATAAGCCTTCGACTGGAGCTTTTCTGCCAGACCGTGTGGCGGTGTGAGTGGTGCATATTTTATTGTGTGCTTTGGTTCATAATGATAGATGCTGTCACTCTATGTCTTCTGGAGACACTAAATGGTTTTCCTGTGATTACATTTTGAAAGGTATTGCAAATGTGAGATGCCCTACAATCCTGATGACCTGATGATACAATGCGATGAATGCAAAGACTGGTGTGTGAGTTATATCCCTGACTCCATTCTGTTCATGTTTTTCATAAAATTGAAACTTCATCAAGTCCAATATCTCCCCTCCAAAATGTGGACAGAATAATCCATGAGTTGAAACCATGGATTTGGAGGGAGAGTGCCAGAGAATGTTATTCAAATTAGTTGACAGTAAATAAAGCAGTATATTGTTTTATAGGTTTCCTGCAGAAGCTGATTTCTTTTGTTTGAATGCCCTTTTCCTTTTGTATGTATTTCGCCCAGTCATATTATAGGACATTAAGCTGATAGAATATGCTGGGAAACCTCTTTATAAACTACCAATCTGCTGCTTAGGGAGAATTATTCTTAGATGTCTACGTGATTCTTGAGTTCTTGGCTTATCTTTATATGAAGCACGTTAATTATTCTCGTGTTTTTCTCTGGTCGTATTATGATGCTCTTTGTCAATCTCACTAAGTGACAGATGTGCAATTGGCTCTCATGTCCTCATCCTAAGATATGGAGATTTTTTTTTCGCACCCAGCACCCCACTATTTCCTGAAATAGTATGTTTTTGGTGGGGAGTGACTTGGAGAGTGGATGGATGAGGACAGGCAGCTACTTGTGTTTGGTACTCCTGAAATGTTTTTGCCCTTTTGAGATTTTATCATCCTAAGCAATGAGCGTTTGTTATTTGTCGTGTCCCTTCCCCTGACAAAGCACTCAAGTTATTGTCGGTGCAATAATTTCATCTTGATGTTTCTCTTCATGGACTGTGATCCTTTTGTAGGTACCATCCTGCTTGTGTAGATTTGACAGTGGAAGAGGCAAAGCAATTGGATCACTTTATTTGCTCTGAACATGGATCCGATGAAGACGTAAAAATGCCCCAAGAAAACTCACTCATAAATGGCAAAGTAAGCAATCTTGTTCTTTTGGCAAACCATTTTAGTTTCTGCCCCCTCTTGTCTTGTTTACGTATTTGTACAAAACACATTTTACGTGGAAAATGCTTCTGGGCAGCCCTTGGGTTGATAACCGACGATATTTTTTATTCAATAAATAGTTAGGTCTACTAGGAAGCCTACAAGAACAGACCAAATGCATTTGTCTATCCATGAATACATATTTTGTGTCACCATAGTTTCAATCATAAGTATACCAGCTAGGCTTGGCCCTCTCCTCTTTCATCCGAGCTATTTTCATTATCGTGCAGGCAGAGACGAAGCGCCAGAGGAAGTAAGACCACTATGCATTCTACTGATCTCTTAAGCATTGTTGTACAGGCAGAGAACTCTTCCTGTGCTTAGGCTTGTGGTTATTTGTAATTAATGATATTGTATTAATCTATGCAACTTTGTAGGTCATGCTTCCTAAAGAGATGAATCAGTAAATTAACTTGCTTTGCAAGACATTTTCTATTGTGTAATCTAATTTAGTCTCTAGTGTATCCCTCATTGTATGCTTCTGCATTACACTGCTCTTAGCAACAGGATCAAGCCATTTTCCAGATTATTTTGATTTGTACCATGAGGTAATTGATAGCGTTTAGTATGTTATTACTAGTATTATGTTTTTTTGTTAGGGTTAATTGTATGTAAAAAATATAAACTATGACTCTACTTATTTCAATTTTTAACTAACTCAAAAATATTGGTTGAAAATACATAAATATTGGTAGCTAATAATTTGATTTTCTGGAGTTTGATAGGAAATTTGAAGGTATAGTTGGAAAGTTTTCAAAGATAAATTTTTTAATAGTATATGGTATGAGAATTCAAATTCTGAAAAAAATACAAAAAAATTATAGGTTTTCATGACAACTTTCAAATTATTTTTCGATCACTTTTAGTAACTAAAATTCAATACTATTAGTATTAGTACTATTAAAACCATGAAGAATTTTACAATTGCACCTTTGAATTGTTCATAGTATTTAAAAAATTTGAGTTATTGGTCAACAGAATTTAGATAAATGTTCAATTCCAAAATTTATAACGTTTGTATGTTTTGTAATCGAATAAAAATTAGAATTTGGGCATAGTTTATGCATTCACATACGATTAACTCTTTGGATTAAGTATTAATTGGTAGATGGGAGTTGAGGCATTAGTTGTTGTAATGAGCATATTGAAAAGGAAATTATAATAGGTTGTTTATATATCATATTTGATGTTGTTTTTTGTTTAAGTGATACAAATTAATATCTTTGTGCTGTCATCTAATCTATCTAGAATTATACTGCATTAAGGGTTCGAAGCATTATATCGATTATAGGAACACTGACTTTAGTTAGTTCATGGTAAAATGCGTCTACCAAACAACGGGATAACAGGAACAGGCGGCGAGCTGCTCCCTTACCCAAATGCCGCCCCACCTTTCACCAACCACCCACACATGTCCGGAAGACGAGGACGCCGGCGGCAGGGTGGCATCATTCAATCTGGACAAGCTACAGGCTTTCCTCCCCGATCCCATCACCGGTCGTTACATAAAGCTTCCCGACCATTCACACCTTGGCCGCATCCTCATTCCACCCCAGCTTGTCATCAAAGGAAAAAGGAATGGGGAGAGTGGTTTTGGATAAGGTGTTGTAGATTGTGCTGAAGAGAAACCAGAGCTGCGTAAGCTGCTGCCATGGATATGGATCTTCTATTTGTTATTTTGATTTATCTTTGGAAATATACTTTTATTGGGCTGTGTTATTTTCGACTTTTGTCTCTTTTTTGTGTTTAATTTTTGTTTTAACAATTAATTGTTAATAATAATTTTCTTTAATTAATCAATCAATTCACTTGTAATTATTTTTTGGTGCAGAGATATGTTCATAAAAGTTGGTGATCAACTATTAATTTGGAAATATTGAAGCTGCATTTCTAATTTCACTATTGCAAGCACCCTACTAATTAATCAAATTATCAACTTTCTACTTAAATATACTTATTTATGTATTATAAATATTATAGTATATAAATCTACTTACTCAGAGAGTTGATTAATCGATCATAATACCAAGTTCCAGACCATCTCTAATGGTACATCAAAACGCAAAATGCAGCGCAAAATCATCCTAATCGTCCCTCAAAACGCAACGCAAAATCGCAATTTTTTTTTTTTCGTTTTTGAACTGTGCAAACGCAAATATGCGTTTGTACTGTTCACAAATACAAATTTATGTGGAAATTGTATGTCACAATCTTTGTCTTGACATTACCTATAAAACTCAAACATTAACTGAGCAAATCTTGTTCTAATACAACTGAAATTTATAGTTGAGGATCCTAAACTAATTCTTTAATCACGACCATTCTTTAATTCCTACTTATTTGTCGTGTTAAAAAAAAGAGAAATTTACAAAAACCAAAGTTGGTAAACCCTCCCCGAACAATTCAATTTAAATAGTTGACCTTGAAATAACTAAAATTTAGATCGCAGTTACAAAAAAACAAATTGAACCGTAATTGCACCATATTATTGCCAGTTAGGGCCCGTTTGGTAGGGTAGATAAGATAAGACGAGTTAAATAAGGTAAGATGAGCTTTAAGATAAAAACTTACTGTTTCAACAAGATAAGGATTTAATGTTGTTGTTTGGTATGTGAGATAAAAATTAAG